>MJUU01017157.1:28504-39191 GCA_002080025.1 Modiolus philippinarum | reverse complement strand
CGGGTACCTGTCGAATGAGTCCATTCGCACCAACTGTCAATCAGCCTGTTGATTGGTTGATCTAACAATTGAACACACTCCTGCGGGTGATTAAGCATGCAAAATATTTGAAACATGAGAAGAAAGATAACTCTGACAAAGTCTAATAATTAATTAAATTTTCACAAAAAATAAAAATAAATGAACAAATAAAAATATTGTCGTAGATTTTCTATATCAACAATGTTTGATATTTTTTCACAGAAAATAAAAAATTCTGCAGAGCTATTATGCTGCTGTCCCTCAATAAAATTATGACATGACTTTTTTCCATTGAGAAATTAACAAAATAAGCAATGGAATTGAATGAAATTTTCCATTTACCGTTGAAAATTTTATCAAGATCGTTTTAGATAGATTTTAAAAAAAATTGGTACATATTTCAAAAACAGCTTGGAAGATGGAAAGTTACGAACATGTTTCAAGTTTAAACACAATTTTGCTGTGAAAAGTATTTAGAAAATATTAAGAATTTTGAACTTAGGAGATCAGTTTGTAAACTAGGGATCTCATCCCATAAATCAATAATTGAAATTGGACGATACTTCAAAATTGATAAGAATGCTCGTTTTTGTAATAAATGTAACTTTGGGCAAGTAGAAGATGACATCCATTTTTTAATAAATTGTAATAAATTTCAAGAAGAGCGAAAAAATTCATTTCACACAGTCAATAAAGAAGTCAAATACTTTATAAATCTCAAAAGTGAGCAAAAATTTAAATATCTAATGATATCAGAAAATCAAAAAAAAATTAAATGCAGTCGGAAAATTTATTTTTGATAATATGTAACTTTTTGCTATATATTTTATATGCTAAATATTTGACCACACTATCTCATTATATATATATCCATTTCATATATTTACATTTGTATGTTGAATGTATTGTTTATCTACTATCTAATCATATTTCTTTTCCTTTTTATGTATATGCTCATGTAGCCCTATGTGGGCCAGTGATTTGATAAATGTTTTATGTTCTATGTTCTATGAAATATTAGACATGTTTTATATAATATATTAGTCCTAGGTCTCTGGAAATATAGAACATAGGATTCATTTGGCACGGTAGTATTGTGTATATCTATAGTTAGCAGATATTGCTAACCAGTCTTGATGCTTTAAAGTTTTTAAAGTTGAACAGTAAAATATAAAAATGCTTTTTTTTTCAAATAATGATATTGCTAGGACTCTACCAAATGTTATTTAGTCCACGAATTTAACATTTAGATTTCATTTTTGTATTTTCAACAATACTTCTCAAACTTTTTTATCCTGTTGTGTCGTAAATGCTATTCTGAAACTGCAATAAATTTAGTTCCGCAAATGACTATTTCGACATCTTTTTGTGAAGACAATTAAGATAAAGGTCCAAAAATTCAGAAAGAAATCAAATAAGAACTAAAGCCTGCCAACTATGATTTGTGCAGCCCGTACGAGAGCATAAAATTTTAAATTTCAAAGAGCTAATTATTTCTCTCTTGCTTAATAAAAGACATAGGTTTATTGTATGATGACTATAACGTCATAGAAATGTTAAAATACACACCAAAATGGATTTTAAGTACCCTTTATATTTTTGTTGGTATGCTACATGTTGTCTCATGCGTTGATACCCGCGGGGAATTTTTAAAAGTATGACTGAAAGAGATATACATAGTTAGTTATCAAATATGCAATATGCAAAATTTAGAAATTCGTATTTCCAGGTTATAAAGGCATTTGACCGGCAGACACTGAAGTATCGTGGGGTGACGGACTGGGCTGTTTGGGCTGCTTAGTTTCGTAGTCACCTTAACTCCCTCTCAGTGGAATATTGCTGAAAATAGCACTATTCAACCAATCAATGGTATTTTTTTACTATCCAAGGTATTGTCTATGATTTTTATGACTCTTTTTTTATGTTGCACTTTTCTGGTCATTTCTAGTAGTAAAGTCTGTATTTGGTTAAGAAATAACAAAATACCAAAGTTACTGTAAATTTATGCAAATGGCCATTTCGACGAACTTGCTTCAGTGCAGACTAAATCAAAATTACAGCGATAATTAGGAATTCAATAAATAAAAATGTGTGTGAAAAGCTGATATAGAACAATAACCAAAAGACTCTAAATGAAAAGTCAAATTCAGCTAAGATAGAGCTATGCGCAATGCGCTAGAGAGATATTCTTGTGGGACAATTTTTTTCTCTCTAAAAGTACTGGCTACTAAGTTAGTGAATATCCCCGAGAACTAAAAATTGTCATTACATTAGTTTGTATTATTTGTTGATTAGGTATTGTTTTCTCATGGCTACAACCATTGCATAAAATAATGAAAGGATATGGAGTAAATGCACATGAGACAAAGTTTCTACAAATACATGGTAAAAACAAGCAATGGAATAACGCTTTAATTGTTGTTCTTTATGTTGAAGTCACAATGAGGCCTTCAACAATGAGCTTTGTTAATACCTCATAGTAAGATCAAGACGTCCTCTAGCACTTGTTTGCCATGTGCAGTGATTGGTGCATGATTATGGTAGCTGATTACTGTGCACGTCACGAACAAATCAGTTCTAATTGAAATTGATGGATAGAAAGCAGTGTGTTTTCGTTAATATTTTTTGTCCATTTCCAGAAATATTAAAGCAAACATACTTTCAAGGTTGTCTGTAAGGACCTCTCCTGTTTTCAGATTTATGTTAATGATGTAGCTGATAATCTCAATTCTTTGACTATATTATATCTGGGACTTATATATTAGTGCCAGATTATATTTGAAAGTTATTCATTTTAATGGTTCAACTTAGAATCATAGTTAGAAGGAAAATTGATAGAGATAGTAAAACACCGAGGCTTGGCCAAAGAAATGGTTGGATTAATTTAATTTACCAAACCAAATTTCTTTTCATATCATAAATATGTACAAGTAGTCTCTTGTGATTTCATGTTTATGTCCGTATATTTAGTTCTTTCAGTTTCATTTTTCACAATTGACTCAGTCCTGTTGCCAACTGAATTTTACTTTTGTTACGATTGTTTTTTGATTTATCACATTGGCTGTAGGGGGAAGGTTTGGCCCAATAAAACTAGTTTAACCCCGCCGCAGCAAGTTTGCGACTGTCCTAAGTCAGGAATTTTATTAAGCCTTTGCGTGTCTTGTATTTTTTCTAGTTAGTTTACTTTATGTCTATAGGAGTCTAGGATGATGTTTATTTCGCTGAACTTGATTACTCTTTATTCAGGGGCCGACTCTGACCTGCCATTGGGTGTGGGGTTTTCTCACCGTTCACTGAAGATCTTATGATAGCTTTGAGTTGTTATTACTCCCCTTTGGGTCGTTGTCTCTTTGACACATTCCCCGTTTTCCTTCTTTTTTCTAGTATGCTAAAGCAGATGCAATACAAATGGTAACAAAAATAACAACATAACAGAGTCACAACACATACCAAACAAACAAAAGGAACCAGAATCAGAATCAGAATCAGAATATTTTATTACCAAATTAGGGCCCCAGGAGGGCATGATACATCAAACATTTATGATTGGTATACAAGTACAATATGACAGAAAACGGTATAAGCAATAAATAACAATTAATAACCCTAACCCTAACCCGGAACCAAAACGCCACAGACTAAAGTAAAAAACAGCGTGAATCCTCACAAAATTAGAGGTATCATAGGGGAAGGTTAAGAAAGATTTACTTCACAAGCTCATGTATATTGCCAGTCATTGGTATCGTTTGTCAAGTATGGATACGGATAGAGTAAATAAAAAAGTTTTTAGGTGGTCTGAACAATTGAGTCTAAACCATAAAAGTGTTAAGAATTGGGTATTTGAGGTTAAGAAAATGTTTTGCAATTTTGACTTAGTCATTATTGTAATATTGACTTAGTTTTTAATGTTAATTGACGAGTGTTTATCAAAAATGTTTTTAAAGTTTAAAAATGATTGAAAATTAGATTTAGAAAGACCCTTTGCTAGAAATGGCAGTGGGGAAATAAATTACGTACTTACTGCCAATTCAGTCGAAGACTATTGTAAAATAGTTATGCCTTTATCTCATCGTAGTGCGTTTGCCAAGTTCAGGTGTGGAGTAACACCTTTGAGGTTAGAAACGGGGAGGTTTGAAAATTTAAAAAAATGAAGACCGAGTTTTTTTTCTTTTGTAAAGATAGGATAAAATGTGATGGCAAAACATACAGTAATTGAAGACGAGATGCACGTACTCTTTGATTGTCATTTATACAACGATTTAAGAGAAACTCTTTTCCATGCAGCTTTTACATCCACACCTAATTTTAATGATTTTAATAATTGTCAGAAACTAGTATTTTTATTTTCAGAAAAAAAGTTTAATTAGGATAACTGCCAAAACCTGTTGGCTTATTTTAAAAAGACGATCACAGTTTTTATATTGTAATTAATTAATTTTGATCTCTTTTTATCTTATAGAGTGTATACTTGTTTAATCGTCTCTCATAACTCTATATTGAGTGGTTTTTGTATTATATATATATTTCATGTTTTATGTTGTTGTTTAGTATATTGTATATGTATTTTATGTACAAAAGGTGAGACGTAAATAAAATATTGAATCTGAATCTGTATGGAACCCGTTGAAATGTCTATCGCAGAAATTAAATTGCAGCAATTTCGGTATTCGGTGTTAATTATGCCTGTATCGCAATGTCCCACATATTTTTCCTAAGTACACATTCAACTCGGGCTTTGTTAGTTATTTCAGGTGCGGTGCGAGAATACAGTGAGTTCGTCAGTCAAAAAAGGCACATCTTTGATTTTCTTACCTTTTGATAAAGTGTTTTGATTTTGGAATCATCCGAAAAGCGTTAATTTGGCTAGAAACAGCATGAATACGGTCAGCTCCATTGTCGTAGAACTGATCACTTAACACAATAACCAAGACATTCAATGCTTAGTTATTTCAGCATAATTGGTACCATTTATCTTACGCCGCCTAGTCTGATTTACTCTGCTCCAGAATTTATTGAGTTTTAAGTATATAGCGTGTTTCCAACTTAAAAAAAAACAAAACGTGTTATGGTATTTATTTATTTATTTGATTATATCAAGGTCAAAGTTCAGTTAGCACTGAAACTTGTTTAGAACCATGAGACGGAACTTTATGCCATTTGAGACGAAATACTTCCTGTTGCTTAATTAAATTGATGGGGATTTCGTTGATAACTGCTAACCACGAAATAAACGAAATTTAATTATTCACGAATAATTCTGCTTTTACAGTAGTATGAAGGATGTTAACCTAAGTTGCAAATATTTGGAAACTTTCTCCATCGAATCTAATGCCACCCCAACTCCTTACAAAATTTAATGAGGAATTTTTTTACTGTATAAGGACTCGACAATTCTAGTATCATGGTGGTCAAAGAATACGTTCGGTCTCCTGAGCAACAGTGTCTATTTTTCAGAAAATTCCTTGTCAACTGTATAAAAAAGATTTGGAGTATTGTTAGGAGATAATAACACAAACTGTCAACCGAAAGTCAATTTCTTGTCTTTAACAAAATACTTGCATCAGGATAAAGCACCACAGTTAAATGTCATCAAAGTTTAAAGTATACAGAATTATTTTTATATAATTTTTTTTCTCGGGCTTATGATATTTTAATATATAATTCATGAAAATATATATCTGCATTGAAATTTATAATTTTATATAAAAAAGTGTTTTAGAGCAGTCAAATGTTTTCATTCAATTATTACCTCGAACATAGAAGCAAAACAATAAAATACCAAAATCGCAGCTAATTTTGATTCCGTTGATAAATAGCCATGTCAGTCGTGTGTCTTTAGTGCAGACAGAAGAAAAAAAATCAAGAAATGAAATAACCGATAAAGAACAAATACCAAAAGTGACCTTAAAGTAACGCCAATGACATCTAGCTTTTCTTCAGATATTAGATATGCTATCATACTTACAAATTTAGGCATTATATATATATTTTTTTGTGATATTCAAATGTTATTCTGACCACCTGTTTAAAGTCCCCGCATCTCTATTATATAATGCCAAGTTTCGATAAATGTCCTCTATTTGTTTGTATGTTGAAAGTGCTCACAAGCATTTGCATTCCACTCGAACTGGTGCTGAGAGCCGTCTTAACTTACTGTGAGTTCTATGAGGTATAAGCAAAGGTTATTGTTGAAGACCTCGAGCTTACTTTAAGAAGAATACATGTTGACTCTATGACACATTCCCCGTTTCCCTAACTACAATAAAAGTGTTGGTTCATTGCTTGGTACTGCAACTTATTTTTAGAGAATTTTCTCTCGCGTGCATTTACTCCATATCCTGTAGTTGTTTATTTAAGACTGAAGAGTTTGGCATTTTATATTTTTGTAATTTCCAACTGTTGTTCTGACCACTTGCTTAAAGTGCCCATATCTCACTTTTATATAATGCCAAATGATCGACTTAATGATTGCCCTGCTGTAATTATCCACTAACTTTAGACACTGGTGCTTTTGTTGGGCAATGAACGAAAGTGATTGTAAGAGCACATTGCCAGTTTTGTTTATGTTGATTCATTTATCTGTAAAAAACCAATTAATCCACAAATTTAACCATCCATATATTTTTATCCTAATCCCTTTATCTTCAAAATAAACAACATCTATCCATTTAAAAAAAACTGCAAATAATGAAAAGTTTTGTTTTCATAATCTGTGTAATGTTGAAAAAAAACCATTGCATGTATTATTATTATTATTAATTATCTAAGCATCATGATATCTCTGATTCTTTTGAAAATAATTATAATGTCCAGAACTGGTACTGAACCCAGAAATACTCAGTATTGTTTAAAAAAATCACGTATTGTGCTCATGCATGCATGTATGCAGTGAGGTAAGTATGACAAGAAGTCACATTGTTTCGGCTAATTACTTTTTAACTGATAGCTTTGGTTAACTTGTAGGCTTTTGATTACCCTTATAAGTAATAATTAAGAGTTAATGAACTTACTATGGGGAATGAGGAAAGCTTATTTTTAAAGGTCTCATGGTGAACAGCAAGAAAACCGTCGTTCCATTTTTTTGGTTTACCACATATGTAGAGACCTTGTCTCATGTGCATTTACTCAATATCCCTATTGCTCAAACACTTTGTTAAATTCTTGGGTTTTAAGGAAATGACAATTATCTCCTTCATTATTAAGTATAGTTGTTTTAATTACAAGCATGAAGTAGGGGATTGTCATGTTTTTGCATATACTTGTTCATGCTGCAACCACATTAATGTTTACCCAAGCATGGGGAAATCAGATGTGTTGAAATGATGTTACCATTTATCCCAGAATCATAATGTTAAGGTGACTACATACATTATGAATGAATAAATTAATCCGTAATACATTGAAACAAATACCGAGAGTCGTTTTGATATTTAGAAGCAGATTCGAGCAGCAACACACATGGAACATAGAAAAATGGAATTAATTGGAGAGATTTTGATACCGAGAATTTACTATGCATAATATTTTATATGGGTCGAGGGATGATAACCTTGCTGATATGGAAAAGGCCATGTCGTAATCTGTTAATTATATACTTCAAAATTAGGAGTTATCATCACACCCGAGCCGAAATGGCCATATCACCGGGCTGATATGGATATTTCAGAACGAGGCGGTCTGATATGGCCATATCAGACTGGGTATATGATATGGACTGTTAATTTTCGGCTGTATTACATATTCAAAACAGAACATATCTTCGCTGAGTATGTAATAAACAGTTTTATAATAGTTTAGAAATAAAACATGTCACACCAGCTTTTGCTAGTGCAGGTACCAAGTGAGACTATTCTGAGTTCCTATCGTTGTTTACGTTTGTCTTTTGTCTTTTATTGGTGTTTGTATATCCCTGGTGGATTGTGGCATGTGGATTGTGATTTCCGGCTATTGCAGATGTTTACTTTTCCTTTCTCCATTAATTACATTCTTGTGAAATATAGATGAATTAGGCGGTTATGGTTAAATTTGCAGAACAGTGGTAAACATATATTAACTTAATACCAACTTTTTTTTGTCTTTTTGTGTATTATTTTTTAGCCATTCACCACACATAGGGGGAGGATTTGGATCCAAGAAAACGACCAATGAAGACATGGATGTAGGGTTGCTCGAAAATTAGCAAAGAATTCTGCTTAAACCGGTGCTAGGGGCCGTCTTGAAGAAACAACAATAAAAGCGTTGTTCCTTTGCTTGTTTTACCATGTATTTGTAGAGAGTTTGTCTCATGTGCATTTACTCCATATCCTTTCATTCACCATTAACCCCACCGCAATTTTTGCACCTGTCCCAAGTCAGGAATATGTTGGTCATTGGCTTGTCCTTGTCTTTTTACGAAATTTTAGTTTCTTGATATTCGGGTTATTGGATGTGGTTTGTTTCCATTGAGTTATTCACATTTTTTTACTTTTTGGGGGACATTTAGGACTTGCTATATGGTGTGAGGTTCCTCACTGTGATGAAGACCGCGTGGTGACCCCTAGATGCTTTGTTTTTGGTTGTTTAAACCTGGAGATGGGATATTGTCTCCTTGACATTTACCCCATTTCCTTTCTTTTTTCATATTTACTGTACAGTTAGTTTTTGCAGATAGACACGTCGACAATTATAACTCTTGTGGCTGTCTCATGTTCTGTTTTTATTTATATCTTCGGTTATGCGATGTCTCTGGAATTAGATAATTGTAATCAATGCATTATTTGTCCTTTGGTATTCTACTGCCGTTGTTTCAATTCAGTGCTAAATAACAAAGAACTGAAGTTACTGTAAATTTACTTTCTGCATATGACAATTCCGACAACTTATGTATATCTAGTGCAGACAAAAACAAAATATTGAAAATCAAGAAATCGAAAGATGCATAAAAGCTGTTAGAGAAAAAAAAATATCAAAAGGATCTAAATCGAAGTCAAAATCGGCTATGGACAGGTTTTAAACAAATGTTTCTAATTTAGATATTATATGTTCCCAAATAATATCGTTTTTCGGACCATCACCGAAGTACTGCACTACTTGCTATGGGACTAACTACTTGGTTGGTGACTACCCACGGGATTAACTACTTGGTTGGTGACTACCCACGAGACTAACTACTTGGTTGGTGACTACCCAATGGAATAATTACTTGGTTGGTGACTATCCACTGGACTAACCACTTGGTTGGTGACTACCCACGGGACTAACTACTTGGTTGGTGACTACCCACGGGACTAACTACTTGGTTGGTGGCTACCCATGGGACTAACTACTTGGTTGGTGACTACCCACGGGACTAACTACTTGGTTGGTGACTATCCACGGGACTAACTACTTGGTTGGTGACTACCCACGGGACTAACTACTTGGTTGGTGACTACCCACGGGACTAACTACTTGGTTGGTGTCTACCCACGGGGCTAACTACTTGGTTGCTGACTACCCACGGGACTAACTACTTGGTTGGTGTCTACCCACGGGACTAACTACTTGGTTGGTGACTACCCATGGGACTAACTACTTGGTTAGTGACTTTCACGGGACTAACTTTTTGGTTGGTGACTACCCAATGGAATAACTACTTGGTTGGTGACTACCCACGGGACTAACTACTTGGTTGGTGACTAACCAAGTGACTAACTACTTGGTTGGTGACTACCCAATGGAATAACTACTTGGTTGGTGACTATCCACGGTACTAACTACTTGGTTGGTGACTACCGACGGGACTAAGTACTTGGTTGGTTACCCACGGGACTAACTACTTAGTTGGTGACTACCCATGGGACTAACTACTTGGTTGGTGACTACCCACGGGACTAACTACTTGGTTGGTGACTACCCACGGGACTATCTACTTGGTTGGTGACTACCGACGGGACTAAGTACTTGGTTGGTTACCCACGGGACTAACTACTTAATTGGTGACTACCCACGGGATTAACTACTTGGTTGGTGACTATCCACGGGACTTACTACTTGGTTGGTGACTACCGACGGGACTAAGTACTTGGTTGGTGCCTACCCACGGGACTAACTACTTAGTTGGTGACTACCCAATGGAATAACTACTTGGTTGGTGACTACCCACGGAACTAACTACTTGGTTGGTGACTACCCACGAGACTAACTACTTTGTTGGTGACTACCCAAGGGACTAACTACTTTGTTGGTGACTACCCAAGGGACTAACTACTTGGTTGGTGACTACCCAATGGAATAACTACTTGGTTGGTGACTACCCAAGGGACTAACTACTTGGTTGGTGACTACCCACGGGACTAACTACTTGGTTGGTGACTGACCACGGGACTAACTACTTGGTTGGTGTCTACCCACGGGACTAACTACTTCGTTGGTGACTACCCACGGGACTAACTACTTGGTTGGTGACTACCAACGGCACGGGACTAACTACTTCACTTGGTTGGTGACTACCCACGGGGCTAACTACTTGGTTGGTGACTATCCACTGGACTAACTACTTGGTTTGTGATTCCTACGGGATTAACTACTTGGTTGGTGACTACCCAGGGGACTAACTACTTGGTTGGTGACTACCCTACGGGACTAACTACTTGGGTGGTGACTACCCAGGGGACTAACTACTTACTTGGTTGGTGACTACCCACGG
>MJUU01017157.1:2493-20472 GCA_002080025.1 Modiolus philippinarum | reverse complement strand
TTATAGACTAGGGTGACACACAAACATTCCCCTAGTCTACGGATACATCAGGACACGTCTGCTGCCATCATATCATTTATTCAACACTGTTACGTCCTAACAATACAAGCGGGGAAAGGGGAATAACTCACATTTACAAAAACATATACGACCATACAAATACAGATATATAACAGTCATCACGAACTGACGGATTGTAACAATGTGTCTATAATTGGGGCTTGTTTAGGGGGGTCCCAATATCCCATATCCCAGTAAGTCTGGCCGAAAATATCCCTTTGAAAATTGAAGACATCCCATTAATTATTGAANGGCCCAGAATTTTTTTTCTAAAAAAAACCAGCCCCCCCCCGAAAGTCAAATGGTCCGTGCCTTACTGGATTGACACATTACAAAGAATTTTACACTTACATTGTGATGGTTGTCTCAAGTTAAGCAAGTCATTTTTACCCTTCCAGGGGTTTACATTGTTGGGACGTGATTTTTTTGGCGTATGTATTATGTTCATTTTGTTTTGCCCTTGTTATTTACATTATCTGTCTGTATGTGATTCTTATATTGCTATGTATTCTGGATTCATGATTTTTGTATCTTGGTTCGGTATTTATTTCGAAATATATTTTTACAAGCTAATAATATTTCAGCCTGATGGAAGACATTCAAATGCCTTTAATCTTTTTTGAAATGTGACCACTTGATTAAGTGAATATATCTCCATCAACTGTTTTCAAATTGATGATTTGAAAGAGATTATTTCTTGGGAATTAAAGAGTCGTTTTAGATTAAAAAAACATATATGTGGAAAATAGTTAAGAATTGTATAATGAAAAAAAAATTTGTTTTCTATCAGTAAAAGGGAAGGATAAAATAGATTTTATTTATGTAGAAAGGAACCATTTTAATTTTGGGGGTATTAATTATTTTTTTGAATGATACAACGGCAGTACAATACCGAAGGAACAGGGGAGTGGAATTTACAAAAAACTAAAACTACCCACGGGACTAACTACTTGGTTTGTGACTACCCTACGGGACTAACTACTTGGTTGGTGACTATTCACGGGACTAACTACTTGATTGGTGACTACCCACGGGACTAACTACGTGGTTGTGACTACCATACGGGACTAACTACGTGGTTGGTGACTACCCTACGGGACTAACTACTTGGTTGGTGACTATCCACGGGACTAACTACTTGGTTTGTGACTACCCTACGGGACTAACTACTTGGTTGGTGACTACCCAATGGAATAACTACTTGGTTGGTGACTACCCACGGACTAACTACTTGGTTGGTGACTACCCACCGGACTAACAACTTGGTTGGTGACTACCCACGGGACTAACTACTTGGTTGGTAACTACCATACGGGACTAACTACTTGGTTGGTGACTACCCACGGGACTAACTACTTGGTTGGTGACTACCCACGGACTAACTACTTGGTTGGTGACTACCCACCGGACTAACAACTTGGTTGGTGACTATACATGGGACTAACTACTTGGTTGGTGACTACCCACGGGACTAACTACTTGGTTGGTGACTACCCACGGGACTAACACGATAAATCAACATTAAATCCAAAAGAGGTATCATAGAATATGACATAGAACATTTATATGAAAAGCCAGAAACAACTGAGGACAGAGCTTTTCCAAACGGGATACTCCTTAGTTTTATTTTTTTTTAAACTCGGGGTACTTATAAGTTTTTAGTGATTTGTATTAAATCACGTTAGTCTGCCTGTTGCATATGGGTATTATGTCAACATCATTTACCCACAAGAAATGAAACTGAAGCAAAGAGTGAGTCTAAATACTGCCATTTTCTTGATATAAGTATCATCATTGACTACGGTAAAGAAAAACTCCGACCTTTTAATTGTAATTTGAGTTAATACCGGACTCTACCGCAACGGAAAAGGAGTTGGCGCGCCATAAACCGGTTTAACCCACCATTTCATTTGAAATGCCTGCACCAAGTCAGGACCATTGCTGTCATTAATTTTTTTAATGTTGTTGAAATGCCAGAAACTGATTAAAAATGCAGAAAAACTTGGACGTAACTTACATTCTTTACATAAAAGTGGGTATTGACAGGATATTCTACACAAATCCGTTAAATTGTCAAGTGGATCCAATGAACTGAAGATTTTACACGTAAACTGGTCTTTCACCGATGTCTACTGAAATAAATAATGACTCTTTACCAAACCCTTTGGGAAGTTTTGAGTTCGTAATGCGATATTGTTTTTCCAGCAGACTTGGCTCTATGAGCTAGCCTGCAGTTTAGGGGCCCATTCTTCCAAATTAAGTTCTGTTCATGCAATTCTTTTCTTTTTGCAAGATAGTGGTTTAAAATTTAGTAGTCTACTTGTATTGGTTTTGTTCTTAGTTTATTATGCTATAGAGAGACGGGATAGAGAAAAGGGAGGTTTGAGTACCCATAAACCAGTTTAACCCTACCACGTTTGTTTGTGTGCGGGTACCAAGTGGGGGCTATCCAGAGTTCCTATCGCTATTTACGTTTGTCTTTTGTTTTTCATATAACTTATTTTGGTGCAATTACCTTGTATATTGTGGCCTTTCATTGTAGTTTTGGCCATTGTAGGTTTTTACTAATATGCTTCTGTTTTAATTGATTGACTTAAGATATTGTAAGAAGAGCATTTACGAATGAGTGTTATAAATTGTTATTAAAATATATAAATATTTTGAGAAGAAATGGATCATAATTTTTTAATTGACACTATATTTGTAGGATTCGAAAGACACGTTTTCCAACACACAATTGGGATACCAATGGGACCTTATTGCACGCCACTTCTGGCAGATTTGTTTTTATATTCGTATGAAGCCAGGTCCATACAAAGGTAGATCAGAAGAAAGAGAAATCAAACCAGTCTTTTAATTTCAGTTTCCGATATATAATAAATATAGATAATAACTTTTTGATTTAAGGATTATCATCATCCCATCTACCCAAAATGAACGGAACATAAGAGACCACTGATACAAAAACCAAAATCCAAACTTTATGACGAACGTCATGATTTTGACATCCCATTTGCGAGCTTCCTATTTTTGAGTAGTAATATACCCACATCTCCAGCATATGGATTACAAAAACAAGATAACAGTAAACATCTACAATGGCCAAAAAACTACAAATTACATGCCATAATTCACAAGCAAATTGCACCAGAAAAAACAATAATGAAGACAAGAGACAAACAAAAAATAACGATAGGAACTAGGGACAGCCGGACTTGGTACCCAAGCCAGTGGTAGGGTTAAATCGGTTTATGGGTACCCAAACCTCCCCTTTCTCTATCCCGTTTCCCTATAATT
This sequence comes from Modiolus philippinarum, assembly GCA_002080025.1. NCBI lineage: Eukaryota > Metazoa > Mollusca > Bivalvia > Mytilida > Modiolidae > Modiolus > Modiolus philippinarum. The sequence goes on along the minus strand of MJUU01017157.1, from coordinate 17,115 downwards.
ATAATAAACATACGAATAAAATGCAATACAGGTAGACTACTTATTCTATGGCCACTATCTTGGAAAAGAAAAGCATATGACAAAACGTTATTTAGAAATATGAGTCAAAAGTGCTCGCCGCTAAACTGCCGGCTAACCCAAGGAACCTAGTCGTGACAAAACACTGTCGCACTACGAAGGAAAAATAAAACTCACAACTCCCCGAAGGGTTTCGTAAAGAGTCGTCATGTATTTCAGTACACATCTGCAGTATCAGTGAGAGGCCAGTATATGGTTTAAGTCTTCAGGTCACTGGAATCCAAAGCCAAATCCAAAGCCAATTTAACGGATTTTTTTTTAGAATATCCCGTCTATATCCACTATTACGTAAAGAATGTAAGTTGCGCCCCGGGTTTCTGGACTTTTTTATGGACTTTTTATCAGTTTCTGACATTTTTAACAACATTTCCATAAAATTGAGGATGAGAAATGCCCTTGGTAATTAGCTATTTGTGAGTCACGTCACATCTAGTTATCAAATGCCCGTATCTTCTGTGAAACTTCTTAAAAGTATTTAATAGTTTATGAAATCTATATTTGACTAATATTGTCATCTCAGTACCAACATTTACGGAGTATTTAGGGAGTATCTCCCTCATGCAAAGCTCTGTCCTTAGCTGATTTTGGCTTTACATTTAGATCATATTGGTTATTTGTTCTCTATCAGTATTTAACATCTTTGAATTTATGGTTTTCCAAACGTATAGATTTTATCTGCACTGAAGAGACATAGATTGTCGAAATTCGCACGTGCAGAAAATGGATTCACAGTGACTTCGGTATTTAGTTATTTGTTACCACTGGGTCGATGCCTCTGCTGGTGGACTGTTAGTCCCCGAGGGTATTCACCAGCCCAGATGTCAGTACTTCGGTGCTGACCCGAAAGCCGATACTATTTGGAACCTTGCAATATTGTAAATTTTGTTGAAAACTAAGGAGTATCTCCCTCATGCAAAGCTCTGTCTTTAGCTGATGTTGGCTTTACATTTAGATCATATATTGGTTATTTGTTCTCTATCAGTTTTTAACATCTTTGAATTTATGGTTTTCCAAACGATGAGATTTTATCTGCACTGAAGAGACATAGATTGTCGAAATGCGCATGTGCAGAAAATGGATTTACAGTGACTTCAGTATTTGGTTATTTGTTACCACGGGTCGATGCTTCTGCTGGTGGACTGTTAGTCCCCTTGGGTATTCACCAGCCCAGATGTCAGTACTTCGGTGCTGACCCGAAAGCCGATACTATTTGGAACTTGCAATATCTAAAATTTTGTAAATTTTGTTGAAAACTAAGGAGCATCTCCCTCATGCAAAGCTCTGTCCTTAGCTGATTTTGGCTTAACATTTAGTTTGTTCTCTATCAGTTTTTAACATCTTTGAATTTATGGTTTTCCAAACGTTTATATTTTATCTGCACTGAAGAGACATAGATTGTCGAAATGCGCATGTACAGAAAATGGTCAGAAGAGCATGGAGTTGGTTGCATATATATTTTTTATTATGATTTTTGTTTAAATATACCCCAATGGGTATTTAGTCAAGTTTGATGATAATAGCACAGAAAAGAAACTTAAACCTATAGATAAAACTGGAATGATCCCTCTTTTTGTCATGATCATGAAGCATGACGTTGGTGGCATGGGTAAATATATATTATGTTTTTTTATTTATACCCTAATGTGTATTTAGGTAAATTTTCATGATAATATCATACACCCTTTACAGAAAAAAAACTTCAACCTAAGGGTAAACCTCTAACTACCCCCTTTATTCCATATGAAAAAGAAAGGAAATGGGGTAAATGTCAAGGAGACAACATCCCATATCCAGGTTAAAACGACCAAAAACAAAATTTGATCATTAAAGCATGAAGTTGGTAGCATGAATAAATTGTTATTATGATTTTTGTTTAATTATACCCTAATGTGTATTTATATAACCCGGAAATATTTGGACATTTGGATTTAAAATCAAATTACGTGTTTTCATTAAATATTCTCTTTGGACATTTCATATAATACGTTTTAGACATTTAATTACATAACTTTAAGTGCTAATGTGACAAGTAAGTTTATCTATTTATTCTTGCCTTTTATCTTTCGTTTTAAATTAATTTCTCAATTATTCCTATTGTTCAAAATATGTTTGTCTCGCTGGAAGCCGGAAAGAGCTGTTTAATATCTTTGGACACTAATCTGTTTGCATCACAACTGTTTTTAATTATCTATATATATTTACAAATGAAGAACGTTATCTTTCAGCAGATCCCGAGATGTTAGGCACTGACCATTTAATTTTCGGGGGGGGGGGGGGGGGGGGGGGGGNGGGCTGGTATTTTTACCCTAGCCGGGAATTTTTTTTCGCCAGCCAGAGATTTCGGGCCAGGTTATTTTTTTTTCATATACACTATGCTAGGAAATTTTATTGACCCAGGCCTTTTTACTAATGGACAGGATCCGCGGGCCAAATTATTTTTTCCAATCAAGATGCTGGGCAGTTTTTTTTAACAAAAATCAGGCCCAGAATTTTTTTTCGAAAAAATACCAGCCCGCCCCCCCCCCTCCCCCCCAGAAAGTCAAATGGTCCGTGCCTTACTGGATTGACACATTACACAGAATTTTTTACACTTACATTGTGATGGTTGTCTCAAGTTAAGCAAGTCATTTTTACCCTTCCAGGGGTTTACATTGTTGGGACGTGATTTTTTTGGCGTATGTATTATGTTCTTTTTGTTTTGCCCTTGTTATTTACATTATCTATCTGTATGTGATTCTTATATTGCTATGTATTCTGGATTTATGATTTTTGTATCTTGGTTCGGTATTTATTTCGAAATTTATTTTTACAAGCTAATAATATTTCAGCCTGATGGAAGACATTCAAATGCCTTTAATCTTTTTTGAAATGTGACCACTTGATCAAGTGAATATATCTCCATCAACTGTTTTCAAATTGATGATTTGAAAGAGATTATTTCTTGGGAATTAAAGAGTCGTTTTAGATTAAAAAAACATATATGTGGAAAATAGTTAAGAATTGTATAATGAAAAAAGATTTTGTTTTCTATCAGTAAAAGGGAAGGATAAAATGGATTTTATTTATGTAGAAAGGAACCATTTTAATTTTGGGGGTATTAATTAATTTTTTGAATGATAAAACGGCAGTAGAATACCGAAGGAACAGGGGAGTGGAATTTACAAAAACTGAAGTCCAAAGACATGGCCAAAACGAGAACACAGGAAACAATGACGTTAGACAGCTACAAAGCACAGAAATAAAAAAAAAACCCACAATATTCAAAACCAAGGCATTCACACTGTGAACTTTCATGAAACTGAGAGTGACATCAGGTGCTACGGAAGGGTAAGCATGTCCTGCTCTGTTAACAGCACCCGTCACACTGTAAGTGAGTCAATCTAGGAAAATGTCAAAATCGGTAGTCAAATCCGGGAAGACGTGAATCTAGCTGATAATGTCCGCTTTCATTTGGGACACTGACACGTCATATCTTTCAATGGTGCTATGGTGACGACCATAGAATTTCTTGAGGGATTAAGCTAACATAGGTTGAACAAATCCCTGACTAAGTAGCTTTTGGGACAGTGTTTTGGCTCTGTTAAAAAAAAACTGTACAAACTACACGCTCGACAGTAACGAATCAACTGTAAAATATGCACTCCATAGGTCGTAGAGGTAGGTATATTGCTGCTAAGAAAGGGAAAGTTCACAATTGGGAAGTTAAAGTAATCTTGCTTGTCATAAAGCTTAGATTTCAAACGTCCACCTTTGTCAATATACAACAAAAGATCCAGGTATGAAGCTGAAGGAGGTGTTTCAGTTGTTTTCTTTAATTTCAAGCTCATTTGGGATAGATCTGATGTAAATATTCCTTAAATTTTGGATTATTAAGAGAAAGTTCATCGTCTATATAGCGGAAGCTTAAATTAAAGGACTGTGCTAAATGTTTTTGTTTTCTTTGTGTAAGGCCTTATAAGAACTTGGCCTCATACGAGTAAAGGAAAAGGTCAGCTAAAAGTGGCGCACAGTTAGTTCCCATAGGAATCCCTATTGTCTGTTGGAAAACGCGACCTCCGAATTCGACAAATATATTGTCGATCAAAAATTCTAACATTTTGATTACGTCAGTCTCAGTGTACTTCTTAATTGAATCAGTGTGGTTCTTCACAAAATTATTTTTGTCTTTCCTTACTACTAAAAAGATGTATCTGCGTTCTTCATTTTCAGTGCAGAAGCATTGATGTATTAAATCTGCAATTACTGTTTTCAGTTTATTGTGTGGCAGGGTTGTATAAAGAGTAGAAAAAACATAGATTTGAATGCTATGACAATGAGTAAGACTGGTTGAGGATAGCTGTTCAAGGAGATCGTTGGAATTTTTAAGAATCCACATTTGATTCACGCCGCTTGTAGAGTAAGCATTATCACAATAGTTTTTCAGGCCATCTCTGACTGCAGTCAACAAAGTAATGAGGAGCTGTGAAAGATGTTTAGTGGTGCATCTGGACGACCCCGCAATGGATCTCTGTTTGTATGGATTCTTATGAAGTTTTGGTACCCAACCGATGTAGGGGAGTTGATTGTTTTCATCATCAGCTTTGATGCCAAAGGATGCTTAAAATGAAGTGTGATTTTATAACAATTCTCACCCCTCGATAATGTAGTAGGGGTATAAGTAGGGTTTCAGGATGAACTGTTGATGTCCATCTCCTTCACAAGGCAGTTCTTACACACGAACAGTATGTTCTTAGAAGCTTTATCTGCAGGGACAATGACGTAATTTTCATGGAGGTTTGTCCCGAGTTTTAACCACAAAGGGATCAAATAGTCAATTTGTGTTTTGCTTAGGTAAATACTTATATATATTCGGATATCCTATTAACTTTGCATTTGTCAAATATCTTGTAAATAACTGGAGGTCAGAAATTTACTGATACCAAGGAACATCTCAGTAACGAAAAACTCTGTCCTTGATTGATTTTGCCATTAGTGATAGACCATTTTGGCTATCTAATCCCATGGTCTTTCGTGTTTTTTCTGCCTTTATGGACTTCTTAATGTTGGATTTTTATTTACAGTGAAGAGACATGAGGGGTAATAACATAATTACCATAAAGAATTGTCAAGAGCCAAGTCCAAGAGGCACAAAGACAAAGGTGAACACTGTCGATCGAAATGGTCCCGACTTGGTACAGGCAATTAAAAACAAATGGTTGGTTTTCTGACCATCTGTTTATTGTGCCCACGTCTCATGATTTTATTATGCCAAGTTTTCTTATAATTGGCTCGATGAGTGCCCTGTGGTTGTTTAAATGTTGTGATCGTCTTCTACTAGTCTCTTTGTCGGGCAATGGATGACAGCGATTGTAAGAACACATTGCCGGTTGAGTTTATGTTTGTTGACGAATCCGGATCCATGGATCAAAGGAAAAAGACATGGATGTGGCGTTGCTCAGCAATTAGTAATGAATTCCCCTCAAACCGGTGCTAGGGGCCGTCTTGAACTTGCTATGAGGTATGAGAAATGCTCATTGTTGAAGGCCTCATGGTGACTTCAAGACGTAGAACAACAATAAAAGAGTTGTTCCATTCCTTGGTTTTACCACGTATTTGTAGAGATTTTATCACATGTGCATTTACTCCATTGTTAATTATGGCGCGCTAGACATTTCTTTCCATTGCGGTAGTGTCTATTACCAACTCAACAGCAGTTGCTATTGAAAGATCGTACACATAAATAAGTTATCAAAGTGAACTAAAATTTACTGCAATTTCTGCATGATAATTTTGTTGTTTTAAACGGGTAAAGATATAACAATAAAAAAAATGTATAAAGCATATTTTATTAACAATCAATAACAAATTAGTCGTTAATGAACTTAATTTTTGTAATCATGAATGTTTAAAATGTAATACAATGTATAAGAAAAAAATGTGTAAAAAGTTAATTAAACAGCAAGACAAATACCTCAAAATATGTAAAACACAAAATATATATTGATATTTTGGATATTTCTTGTGATGTTTATCTTGTAAGTATCGAATACAAAATAATATATTCTCAAACAAAACAATCACATATATTAAAATTGCATAGATCGAATGTAACTAACAATTTTCATACTAAAAAGCAACATTCACGAAATATATGTAGAATATTTGATTCCAGAAAATTGAAAAACATCGCGAATCATTGGAAATTAAAGCCATTAATATATGGAATTCGTGGTAATATGGAAACATTCTATCTATTTTCGAAAATCTCCATTGGGGTTGCAGTGTGTCATGTGTCAATAAAAATGTGGCTTATAAGTATATTTCAATATTCTTTTAAAAGTTTTAAATATTTCGCTCATCCTTAGACTTTAAATTGTATCATTTTGTCATGAAATGTTTTTTAATTATTCTTTTATTGGACAGGAGTTACCTTAGGGAATTTGACAAGAATGTTCATCAAGCAATTTGTTTGGCTTAAATTACCTCCTTTTCAATTTTCGAACAAAAAATCACATTTAATTGAAATCCTTGTTATTTTAAAATTGACCAGCAAACATCCTTAATTGGACGTAAATTGTGCATCTAATAAAAATTAAAATTGAAAAATTGAATAAACATTTTTGAAGATAATGAGATAAATATTATGCATATAAATAGAATTAATACTGCATCACTGAGACATCCTGTACCAATACTTGATATGTTATATGAAACATTATTGTAATTCAATGTCCGTTTCCAATGGAAAACTCCGCAAAGTACAATGTTGTAATATATTTTCGTGAAATTGTTGAAATAATGAATTAGATATTTCTATAATATGGAAACCTATTTCTGCCATGAGACAATAAGAAAGGGAGACTCTGAAGGATCCTTTATTGGAAAACATCAGTAAGTAAAACAACGGCAGCAGATTAAAGAGTGACAAATCACAAATTGACTGTATAAATCAAGGTCCATTGAAAAGACGAAAACGGGAACACGCGAAAACATAAGAACAAAAACACTACATAGACACATAACTCACGAACTCCGCAAATATAACACTAAAAACTAAAGCACCCACATTGTGACCTCCAAAACCGAAAGTAACACAGCGAGCTTTGTAAAGGTTACGGCAACCGTCATACTGTCGCTGAATCCATACACAGTAAAGTCAAAATCGTTAATGTCAAATGAAAAAGGTGAATTTGGCTGAACATGTCCGTTCTTATTTGTGAAATGGAAAATTCATATCTAAACATGAAGATTCCTGAACAAGATAAATATCACCATCGGTCGTGAAAATATGAACGTAAAAGAAAAGTGTTCGACATTTCGAAACAGTTTTATCCCGATTCTTTTTGTTTTCGTGATAGCAGAAATAAGTTCCCATAATATACTTAAGTTCATAACAACAATATAATGAGATCTGTAGAAATAACAAGATGAGATTCTAATTACTAATGTATGTTATGTATGGCAGTGTTTGGATTTGAAAAATATGATGATGACATATGACTGGTATGGCATAACAAGTACAACGAACCCCAGCCCAAATTTTGGAACCTATACACGTGAATTTATTATTATTGTAACTTATAATTTTTACAAATATGAAAAAAAAAAAAAGTTAATGTTGAATGGCATATTACGAAAATTTAAAGATGTACAATAATCTAGCACCTTTTTTAGTTTTTATATTATATTTAGAGTTTGTTTATTTTCTTAAATTATGTTGTGAGTTTGTTTATTTTCTTTAATTACATTGCGAATTTGTTTATTTTATTTACTTATTTAGTCTAATTAATTTGTTTTTATTCAAATTAATAATATTATATTAGTTGTTGTCAAATGTTGTCAAATCAAGTTTTAGTTGTATAGCTTTAAAGGAACCACTGGAGATTATTTATGCAGAAACTAAATTCACAGTAACTTCGATATTTTGTTCTCTAATTTCTAGCAAATTTAATCAACGCCTGACCGGTGTGATAAAAATATTTCTCGTCACTAGTGAGAGAACAACTCGCGTGAGATTTCCCGCCAAATCTATTCGGAACATAACTGTCGGGGTTTTACATTATGTCATTAGAGAAAAATTTTCTACAACTTAAACACGTTAATTATGAAATTTCTCACATCTTGTTAAATAAATTTTGAAATGTTTAAAAACTCGGCAAGCCTCGTTTTTAAACATATGCAAAATTTATTTAACTCGATGTGAGAAATTTCATAATCAACTTAGTTCTCGTTATAGAAACTATATTTATATGACATGGAAACACTGTATCAATAGATAGAAATTTTTAACATCCAATATATCAACATAGACATTAAAAGAACAATAACTTACATCAAACTCACAACCATCTCAGAAAATGATAGTACATAAAGCAGTCGAGTTGTTAAAAAAAAGATTCTTTATGAATACAAATTGTTTCTACAAAATCATATTTTTAAAAAAAAAATTGATTATTATTTGGAAAGCAGGCCAAATAAATACGTTTTTAATATTTCTTATGTAAACAACTCTAAAAAGATGTTATCATGTCTGTTTTGCATTTGGAACTGTACGTTTTCTTTATACTTCTACTATTCATTGACCACATAAGACTTCTCTTTGATTGATATTTGCAAAATTTTGTGACAGTGTGTGTTTTTAAACAAGTGCAAATAAGTACAGATGGTAGTTTCGTAATTTTTATGTATTTTCTGTGAGGATAAAATTTTGTCTCTCAGAATAAACATATATGATAAATTTATGTACGCAGAGCTTTTTTTAAACACTTTTATCGGTTATTAATTATTTTCGTTGATAAGTGAACAAAGCAATTAGACCTTAAATCATTAACGTTGAATATGGCACAAGTCTCTAACACTATCTGATGGGCGTATTTAAGTAAAAATAGACACCCATTTTTGAATAGATATCCTTTAAAAACAAAAATTGCAATGGATAATTGCAAATTTCATACTTATTAAAATTGCGTAGTTCAGTATAGCAATCATTAAACCATATTTATTAAACAAATGTAAAATATAAATATTAAATACTTTGTCAACAAAAAATATTTTAGTACAAAAATATATTATTCCTCTGTTGTCAAAGTTAACAATTTCTTCCTTGAGATATTAGCCCTGCATGCAACCATTCACCCGTTTTAGGAAGAAAAATTAGAAACTATAAATGAAGTGTGGCCAATGTTTTCTCCATTTTTGATCGATTGACCAAGGCTCTTGATTTATTGTTTAAAAAAGCAGTGCATCATAAAAAACATTGCAATGTCACACATTTTGCCAACCATACGACTTTTCTCCAAACTTGTAGACCAATCTCCTGTTAAGTACAGGCGCAAGAATTTTTCGTCTATAATAGTACCTGAAAAACAAGAGATGATGTATGAATTGCCGAAACAATGTAAATTTACTCAGGATTAGTGATTAAATATTAGAGTGGATGATTATGACAGTCAGCGAACAATTTTCTGAATGAATTTACAACCATTACACTTTCACCCAATAAAAATGTCGAAACGACAGTTAACATATTTAACCCCACCGCTGGCTTTTGCTAGTGCCGGTACTAAGTCCGGCTGTCCCTAGTTCCTATCGTTGTTTACGTTTGTCTTTTGTTTTTTATTCTGTTTTTTTTTCTTGTGCAGTTCCTTGGTACATTGTGGCATGTGAATATGTTTTTCTGCCATTGTAAGTGTTTCATGTTATCTTTTTATTCTATTTTTGAATAAGAATTTAGGAATATATAGATAATTCTGCTTTTATGACTATTAAACGACTTGCATGAGCACCGGGACAAGAGCAATGTTTAATCTCGTTGTGACGGCAGGTTATAACAGTATTCTGAACATTTTTCAAAAGTCACCTATTATCTCGTGCTTTTGTAGACGGTAGAATGATAGTTTTGGCGTTGAATTTTCACGCCTGCTCGTTTTTACCAGTTTTTTTTTTTATTTAGATTGACTTTAGCCTAGTTATTCATTTAAAAAAAAACAGGCGTTAAGTATTTTTCCATGATCATATCTGATTTTGAAAAAAGGTTCAATAAAGTAAGTGAGAACCGACCCGTCAGTCTAAAACGAATAATCCAAGGACAATGACAACATCGGAAAACAAAGAAACAGAAGACATTACATGAGTACCATAACCTCTTCTTTACATTTTACTTCACCTCTTTAAAACAAATGATTATAAAACATTGGCAAACAAATACCTAAATAAAAAGGGAGAAAACTGAAAATCGAAAAAATGGCAAATTATATTTAAGGGAGTACGAGTGTCAAAAATTTTGTAATTAGAATTAAAATTCTGACCTTTTGTTTTGAAGAGCACTGCTAATGGATCAACATGAGCAACACATTTTGAAAATCCGCGTATCCGAATTTTTGAGATATATGACGTCAAAATTTTGGCGGGAAACAGTTCTCTTTAGAGTTATCCTTCTATTTGCATAAATTGTTTAAAGGCCTTTAAATATATGAAAAATTAATTGGAAGTTGATTAAATTATATACACTGTCTATTTTATGCATTTTAATGTGACCTATGACCAAGAAAATACGAGCCATGTGCAAAAAATTTTAACACTGTTTGAATGGATAAAACCCGATGATATCGAATGGCTCTGAAATCTGACACTCGTACTCTTAACACAAATTGAGACAACCTAACAAAGAAATGTAATAAATAAAACTACATATAAAGGTATTATCAGGTGCTCTGAATGGATAAACATGATCTGCTCAACGAGTAGCACCCGTCACACTGCCAATGAAAAGTCCGGTTTTGTCATAGTCGCTGTTTTTAGGTTAATAATAACTCTGGATCTACTTAAAGAAGTCTATTCTTATTTGTGAAATAGAAACATTATAATGAAATGTCAAGTCAGGATGACAACCGTTTAACTTCTGTAGTTTCAATTTGCTTCATAATCTTAGTGTATAAGTTTTGAGACAGTAGTTTGCTCTGTTGACAAGGTCGCTGTGCAATTTTCATGCTCGAAAATAGCGAATGAGTTGTGAAACGTACACTACATATGCCTGGGATGGGGAATATTTCTTCTCTATTGGAAAGCCGAAATCATCATGTGTTTGGTAAAGATTTGTTTTAATGTCCTAAGTTATCAATGAAGGGGAATATGTCCAGGTTTTGATTCGAATGCAAAAGGTTTCATGTCTTTTTTGTCTTATACTTTTGCAGGTGGACAGGATAACTAGATAGTGGACAAATTCTGTCCGTGCATTTAGCTTGAGTAGCTGACCAATCAGTTTTGGTCAATCAAACCTCCGCATATAGAAACGCTGCAGATAAAATCTGAAGGATTGATAACGAAAAATGTTACATTTAAACACATATTACCTCATAGCTCGACTCATTTTCTCATACGTCATTCCATCATTGTTTTTAATTCGTCCCCACATGTGAGCAATGTCTGTCGTTTTAACTATTTTAAATTCACCTTTATCCCTATTTACCCATTTAATATGTGATGGGTTATACTGTGAACTATTTAATAAATCTCTGATGAACTCCCATAATCGTTGGCTACCACCTGTAATAAAAAACACACAATTTTATTTACTGACATCTTTCTACAAGATCAGCTAACGCGTATAATTCAGTCTTCTCGGTGCTCGATTCTCTCCTACGATGGAGCATGGAGCGAGAGTAGTGAGGAAAATAAAGACTGTTAATTCCGCGTATGGCACTCGGTTGATGTCCTTGGTATTCGGCCTCCTATTTCGATAATTTTGGTAATGAGTTTTTCTTTTCTGACTATTTTTGGATTATGGCTTTCCATATTGTTTGATTATAATGCTGCTGGTGAGAGGTTACTCCTTGAAACACGTGTACAGCATAACGAAATTAACAGATAATCATGCAATTTTGTATTTTTGTATTTTGGATATTTCATGCTGATCCTGCTGGTCGTTTGTTCATTGTCACTTTCATACATTTTTGGTTTATGTAAAATGTTTTGATTTAATCTCCACATAAGATGTCGCAATGTTCAGCTGCATGCTTTAATTTTAAAGTATTATCTATACTATTTTTTTATGTTTCATATCAATAATTTCTTCACATCACATACTCCATGTCATATTTATCATAAAGGTCTTATATCCTACTTCTAGTAAATTAATGAAACATTGATTAGTCAAACAACATCACATGCTGACCGTATATATTCCATATGGGCTGACTGAAAAATATACAGTCAGTGGCAGCCATCACACGACGTCACTATGTAAATATCGAACCGTTTCTTCTGGTTTTCCCCAGTTTTTATATTTTTACTGGACTATAGGTAGGACATAAACATAACACAGTATGTTAGTTACCCAAAGTAAGTGAGAACCGAACCGTCAGTCTAAAACGAACAATCCAAGGACAATGGCAACATCGGATAAACAAAGAAACAAAGACATAACACGAGCACGTCACAGAAAAAAAATGAAGACACACACATACACAAAAATGAACAACACGGACCCAATAAAAAAACATTGGTGAGATAAGGAGTACCGGTAGAGTAAACATCTCCTGCTTCTTATAAGACACCCGCCGTGTTGAACATGTCAACCCCGGTAGTAGAGTCAAATCCGGTAGAGGTAAAAAAAAATTTAGTGGCAAAGAGAAAGATCTGTTGTCATCTGGGAAACAGATATCCCATAGCGGTCCACAAGATCGTGATGTCGACCGTAAAACGTCTGTAGCGATGACCTCAAGTTATGGGTAACATACCCTTGCTTACGTAGCCTATTTGCAGAAACCGAGCTCTGTCAAGGTAGTCTTTATATCGGCCACTGGTCCTTGAGTAGCGAATGAGTTGGAAGACGTAAACTCCATATGCCGGTGCTTTTGGACGTTGCTACAAAGAAAAGTGAAGTTGACTATTGGAAAAGTGCAGTCATCCCGTTTGTCATATAGCCCAGTTTGTAGTGTACCTCTGTTGTCAATTTCAAGATGAAGGTCAACGAACGAGGCCGATGTAGAAGTATCTGTAATATCCTTAATTTCGAGCTCCTTTGGATAGATAAGATGAAGAAAATCACCAAAGCAAGGGTTGTTTAGTGATAGAATATTATCTATATAATGGGAGCTGAAATTTGAGGACTGGGCCAATTTTTATGCCCCCAGATCGAGGATCGGGGGGCATATCGTTTTTGTCCTGTCTGTCTGTCTGTCTGTCTGTCTGTTTGTCCGAAACTTTAACCTTGACTATAACTTTTGAACTATATAAGGTAGACTTTTGATACTTGGCAAGTGTATAGGTCTAGTCAAGAGGAACATAAATATGCAAAAAAAAAAATTAGGTCAAAGGTCAAAGGTCAAGGTCATAGGGGTCGAAAAGGGGTAAAATTGGGAATCTGGGGGCATATGTAGTGTTTCACAAACACATCTTGTTTATCTTTATTTTGAAGAAGCCCTTCGATGAATTCAGCCTCATATGTGTGCAGAAACAGATCGGCGAAAAGATGTGCACAGTTTGTGCCAAATTAATTCCAATCGTTTGTTGAAACAAACTGGACAAGTATATAGTTGATCAGAAACTCTAACATTTTAATCACTTCTTCCTGTGTATATTTTTTCTATGATTCTGAGTCGTATTTCACAAAGTATGCCGGTTCTCTGCCTATAACAGTGTACTTATATTTTCGTTCGCCGTTTCTTACGGAAGAAACATCTATGAATTAAATCTTTCAGCCGTGATTTCAGTTGTTCATGATCATGAGAAATGGTAGTATAAAGTGTGGAGAAGTCAAAAGTTTTAATGTTGTTACAGTGTGATAATGATTTTAACATGTCAAGCAGTTCTTTAGAGATTTTTAAAATCCACATTTTATTTTTCACTACTGCTTGAAAAGCTAGTATCACAATATTTTGTATCCATCTTTTACGACTTTCAAAGTGGAGGTTAATAGCTTAGAAATAGGTTTCGTAGAACATTATGCAGATCCACCGTTGTTTGTATGGGCATTTGTGTAATTTTGGTGGCTCGAGCTCTCGACCAATATAAAATTAACTGACCATGTATGTATCATAATTAGGTCACTTATAAACTGTGTAATATATAGCATGGGGCTAATAACAAAATTGTCAAATAGAGTTGACATGAGACAAAAAGACAAATCAGGTTGGAACCACCAGGAAAATTGTCGACCGCAATGGTTCTGACTTGGTACAGGTATTTCAAAAGAAATGATGGGTTAAACCGGTTTCATGACATGCCAAACCCTTCTTCCATTGTGGTCGTGTCCGGTAGCAACTCAACAGCAATTGCTATTGAAAGGTCGTAGACAGTTAAAAAAAATGACCACCCCAGTATGAAGGCACGGACAATTTGATTTTCAGGGGGGAGGGGGTTTGGCTGGGAGTTCCATAAGAGCCGGGAAATTTTTTTCGCCCGCTTCGCTGGCCAGATTATTTTTTTCCATATACACAATGCTAGAAAATTTTGTTGAGCCTGGCTTTTTTTTCTAATAGATAAGATCAGGGCCAGATTTTTTTTTAAAACCCAGATGCTGACCAGAGAATTTTTTTGGGCAAAAGTCAGGGCCAGAAATTTTTT
>MJUU01017152.1:158668-180416 GCA_002080025.1 Modiolus philippinarum | reverse complement strand
AACAAAATTAAAACCCTAAATCCAAAAATGTAGGAGGAGTCCGCGTCGCAAGGATGTGTGACGGACGGACGGACAGACGGACGGACGGACGGACGAGGCCAACGACAATATCTCCGAACTTTCATTCGAAAGTGCGGGGATAAAAACAAAAAAGGTTCTTTCCATTACACCCTACATGACTACACAATATAATTTGGTATGACATCTTTATTTGGGCCTATAGCCACTTAGTTCGAAGAAGTCAAAAATTCCTATTGAAATTTAAACATGACATTCAATGGCACAAAAAGAACCCTTCAACTGGTTTAGGTAATAAAGAGCTGTATATTAAAGTCAACAGGCTGAAAGGGTATTAGCCATTGCCAGCACTTGACAAATTGTTTATTTTCTTAAGTCGGTCATCCGTGGTGTAACTTTACAATGGACAGACAGTCTTTCTGCTTTAAACTCCAAAACTCTGCCCAAGATAGTTCTGATATTTGCCTACCAGATGTGGAGATGAGAACCAGCCAAGCTTACTAGCTCCATTTTGTTCAAATGACGGAACGACTGATTCCCTTATTCATAATGCCCTCTCACTGAAATAGAGACCATGAAATGCTGGAATTCAATTTTATGATCCCCGCTCTTTCGAAGAAAGTTCGGGGATAATGTTATACCCTCTGTCTGTCCGTCCGTCCGTTCGTCCGTCCGTCGGTCCGTCCGTCCGTCCGTCACACTTTTTCTTGTGACTCAAACTCCTCCTACATTTTTTGGATTTAGGGATTTAATTTTGTTGTAGAATTGTTGCATATAGTCTACAGATGCGCAATAAGCTTTCGGATTTTCGATATTGGTCTTGGTGCGAACAAGAGGCCCCATGATGTCAATTTTAACAAAGACCCAAAGATGTGGATTAGACACATGTGGCATGTGACGCAAAATCCTCCTACATTTTTGGATTTAGGTATCAAATCTTTATGCAGAATTATTGCATATAGTCTATAGATTTGCAATAAGCTTTTGGAATTTTGGTTCCGGTTCCAACTTTGGTAAATTTCCTGAAAATGTCAAAGACACTTATTTTTTTTTATAATTTTGGCATATTATCTTATATTCTGACAAGTGTTTGGTACAAAAAAATCTGATAACTTAGGATTTTGAAAGGCGGTTCCAATTTTGGTAAATTTCCTGAAAGTCTCAAAGACCACTTATTTTTGGGAATTCTACCTAGCAACCATACTTAAAATGTTTCTGTAGTTTAGGATGAACATTTTATAGTTGGATTTCAAGAATTTTGATTCCAATTTTGGTAAATTTCCTGAAAGTGTCAAAGACCACTTATTTTTTGGAATTCTACCTAGCAACCATACTTAAACTGTTTATTTAGTTAAGGAAAAACATTTTCATCAACTGGATTTCAAAAATATTGATTCCAATCTTGGTAAATTTCCCGAAAGTCTCAAAGACCACTTATTTTTGGAATTCTACTTAGCAACCATATATCCTAGAATTCTTTTAGTAACAATAATGACGATCAATAGGTAGATTTGAAAAATAATGAAAAAAATATGCCAAGGGTGTATAACAACTGTTTTCTGTGTCAAACAGGGAATGCGGGGATAGCTGTCGTTTCTGACAACATCTATTTTTTTTGAAAGACCAATCTGACAATCAAGTACCTTCTAGAATATCTTTATGAAATTCTAGTATACCTCGTACTGGCCTAGAATAATGTAGTGTTGGTCTTGTCTTTCCTAAGCAAAGGAGGAAGCCATACAAATGGAGAGCAACAAAAAAAATACAATATCTAAAATGCCTAACATGCAGTAAAAAGACTGCGACGTCATTTCACTTCATACAAACTATGTTGTACTAAAGGTCACTAAACAATATAGACAATGTTGATTTCACCCAGGACGACGGCATATTGCGAAGTATAGGCATCTAGTGATAATATGGAAATAAATAGCAAGCGCAAGATTTTGTCAATTTTGAGACACCATCTTTAAAGCATTATTGTCCCTTTTCTATGACCTCAACGGTCTATTTGTTCCTATTGCATAACCAATTTAGCAATTTCATTAAACCATAGGTGTGATTAAGTTGTTCAACAGCAATAGATACAGACCAACATATATTTTAAAAGATTTTTGGAAGCTATTGTTAACTCCTCTAAATAATGATGGTTCTTTTGAATTTTCCAGCAATTCTATTGTATATCAATCTGACTTCCCAAGTCAAGTGTTTGAAGTTCATGTCCTTCCCCACAACCCCTTGACTGATTTGGTTTTTATTTCCTGTGGTGCTTCTCTACAAATGAAGCAATTGATGAGCAAATAAAATCTATCAAAATGGGTAAAGATGGATTTTCATCGATTCATCTGGTTGTATTTGGTCAAAAGAAGTAGATAAGGAAATATTAATGACACCTCTTCCAATCACAATGGCTCATTTAGTTGCTTCTTGTGTAGAGAAGCAGCCATAGTGATTGGAGCCAAATCTGTCATGGTTTATGGGGAAGGTAGTGGACCTCAAACACTTGACTTGGGAAGATAGGGTTTCATAAGCAGGCTAACAATCTAATAAAATTCTCAAAAAATAGGATGTTGTCTCCTTGACATTAACCCCATTTCCTTTCTTTTTCATATTAAATCCATAACAGCCACAAAACAAATTAAGGACAAACGGACATATTGAGAAACTAGGAAACTTAAGTATGCAACCCATGTTGCAATTTAAAAATGAGGTATTTTATATACATCCTCTTGGAGCTAAATTTACATAAAATTGGAGCATAGTTTTTAATAAAATTTGATTTTCTGAAAGCTTAAAGATTTTTACATTTGAAGAGTAAATTCCGTTTCGTTATAGCAAGTACTTTTCAATACACATGATTGAAGTTTTATATAAAAAAAAAATTACATTGATTTTTTTTTCTAAATGCACCACAATTTGGACCCAAGGGCCTTAAAAAGTAATTTACAGAATTTCACAAAGTTGATATAAACATTAAGTTTAACATCTTCTCTACTCACAGTACAATTATTGTTACCATCATTATTTTGATAATGTTTTTTTTCATGCTTTAAAGATAGTGTCACAAAATTGACAAAATCTCACACCTTGTTATCACAAGATGCTCATCCTCGCCAATATACATCCCTGAGCAAACAGTGGCTTTTATTTTCCTTTAACAGTTAACACAAAGTAAAATTTAACAAAACAGAAAACAACAAATGGTACAAATAACAAAATACCGAAATTACTGTGAATTTAGTTTCTGCCTGTGTGCATTTCGACAACTTATGTCTCATCAGTGCAGAACACATCAAAACATTTGGAAATCCATGACTGAAGTATGTATAAAACCTGGTAGTGGTAGAGATCAACTTACCGATAGGATTTAAATGGAAAAGCCAAAAACAGCTAAGGACAGAGCTATGCAGGAGGGAGATACTCCCTAGTTCATGAATTTAGATACTGCAAGTTTTCAAATGAAATCGAATCGGTAAATAACCAATTTATTTCACCTGGGACTAATATAACAGGGATTTGAAACATTCACATTTCTTACAATTTCGGTGTCTCGGCAGATTTACCTGTAAATCGTCATATTTTTTTTAGCATTTCTCTGTTGAAACATAGGAAAGTTTTAGTACACTTTACAGCTACATTTTTCCACCGATTTTAATACAAAGTACACCATTTTATAGAAAAAAGGATTGCCGAAAATCATAGTATATTTTTTGTAAAATAAATTTATTCCAAAGAACACAAACTTTGCTCTACAACTTGGATAATTTTGGATTTTTTTAGAAATATACCGCGAAATTTTACACTTCATGACGTTTTTTCAGTACTTTCTATTATCCCCGAAATATTGAATGCTACAAACTTTATATTATTGAAAAGATGAAACTTCGATGGTATATTTCTCTTTAAATTTAGTTGAAAATTTAGTTTTATAATACACAGGGAAATGTTTAGTGTTTGCATTCCAAAATTTATTTCTAAAAATTGCATTAGCGTGGTCATATCAGTCAAAATTTAGCAGCACTGTTACAAATTTTTCCTGCATAAATTATATATGGCTATAAAGCCAATGCAAAGAGCTTTATCCTGGTAAAATTTCATAATAGTAGGATGGAATTTGACATGTAAACTACCGAGTTAAAGATAGCCAATTTTCTTTATTTTCATTGTTCTGACGCTCATTAATCATCGATAATTGTCATTTGTTTATTGGACGGTTTCTCGATAACTTTACGACCTCTTTACACAAGAAAACAACCCATGGTGCATTTATTACCCATTTTTCATTGCTGTTTGAATGAAAATTTAATGTTGTAAATATGCGATAAATCAGCTTTTCGGCAAACTTTCAGAATAATTTTATGTTGAGTAAATCAAAAGTTACAGCCGAAAATCGTAGCCGGGACACCGCTTTTTATTCGATCAAACTGGTTTGTTAAATAGTTTCAAATCCCTGTTATATTAGTCCCAGATTTCACCACCAGTTTTTGCCAAAAACACGTTAACAGGAAAGGTTTCCCCTTTTATTATTTATTTTAATCATTCCATTTTATTATTTGTTATTTATGTCATTCAATTTTAATAGGAGAGAAAAAAAAACTTGGATCTACTAGTATTCTTGTGAAATGTTCCCCGTATTGTATTGTGCTTTTGAAATGGACCCGCGCAATCTGATATTACCTCCCTTTGTGTAATTTCCGGTAGATCACAAGAAAATGTGTAAATAGTGAATAAGACAGGTAAAACCTTCATTAGAATATGCAATTGTTTGCAATGATTTACACAGATGAAAATGACAAAAAAATGTATGAATTCCACGCGCTACATACGCATTCGCCTTCAAACTTGCATAGTCAATAGTTGAAAAGAAAATGGTCCAGTCGTCTCAGGCTCCGCTCACCAGTGATCACTAGTCCTACAATATAGAACCTCGCGCTGTTTCTTTTCCATATATACCGACTTTTACATGCAGCGCGAGGTCCTATCGTATGTGTCCAAAAACCCGTAGCAAATGGTTTTTCACGAAACATGGTCATATAGTTTGTTCTCGGGTTTAGAATTATACTCCCAAAAATGAATTTATGTGTTTTACCGTTTACTGTGGTACCAAATCTTCAAAAACAGCAGAAAATCCCACTTGCATTCTTGAATATCAAATCGAAAGTTGGTAAGAATGAACTTGCAAAACCGTAGACAAAACGATATAGACAAAAGCATATTGCTGTATCATTCTCAAACAGAAGATCACGCTTTTCACCATAACTACTAAAATCAAATACTTCGGGTTTAATTTTTTCCGTCCCTAGATTTCTGATACCTGCAAATCTTTTAGTACTTTCACTCAATTAATCGAAATATCCAAAAATAGACATCTCAACATTGTCTTTTTGACACGCTCCCGTGCTTTGTTGTGATTTATTCTTTTGTCATTATAATTTAAATCAATACCCGACTCGTTTTACCTGGTGGTCGTCTCGAAATGTTTTCACATCTTTGTTTATTTTTATACTACATGAGGGAAAATGCTGAGATAGACAATGGATTAAAACTCATGAAAAATAAGATTTTCAAATTAAAATAAGAACTTCTCGTGCAAAATCCACTTCTTGCATGCACTTTTATGATGAACTTCGTTTTTTAAAACACGGTTGTTCAAATTCGAAAATCATTGAAATATGGCGAATGCTCAAGATATTGCACCGCTTGGGAAATTATTTTATTTAGCAGTGTTGGGAATAATAGTCTGAATGGCAAGAGAGGTATGTTTTTTAATGATTTACATGTTAAGGTCCGTGAAAACTTAAATATGTTTAAAAACATGGCATGCAGTCCGACAAGAAACTAATTTTATTTCCGACATGAAATCATGTCGGAAAGTGCTAATGGAAACTTTAAAGATCCGATATGACTTCGCACTTTCAAAAAAATTAAAAAATGCAAAAATCCGATAAAAACGTTAAATATGGAATAGAAGTGCGAAGTCATATATTATAGGACTACAGTGATCACCAGTCATTTTCAAATTTTACCTAATTATGTCACGATTATTTTTATCATAAAGTATCAATTCTCTAATCCGGACATCCGGGCACTTTACCTGTGGAGGAGGTGAAAAAGTCCACATTTCTCTATATATCTAAGTAACTTCAACTTTGAGTTATTCATTCATTTTTCAAGATATTTAAATGAAACTCGCATTTGGCACATCAATATAAACATCATATCCGAATTTCAAGATCATAGTTATTATAACACCGAATCTATTGCAATTTAAAATATCACGTTTTTTACATAGACTATAACTGTAAACATCGATAGCGTCACCTCCTATATTGGGGGTGTAAGATCGAAATCGACCGATATGATTGGTCAATTCAGCTTTGTGATGTCACGCCGGATAAGAGAATAGGTATGTTTTTCAAAAATGGGAATTTTATGCAACAGATCTGGATGATGAATAATTCGAAAGTAGCACTTTTGAACCATTGATTTATCATATACTCGATCAGTGCGTACTATCTATTCAAGATATTTATTTGTTTTTGGGTACAGATCACAATGTCCAGATGTCATGACGTAGGAAATAGTTCGGTATTTGGCGACTTTTTATCAGTTTAACTCACCCTAGATCAATTATCTGAAAACACATAATTTAAGAGTTGTATTTTTACTAATGATTTGAAGCGATTTGTTAATGTTTTGATAGTTACTATATTTCATTATATATCAATTATTTTAGAAATAAAAGATATGGCCATGTCTTTCCGTATAGCATTAGTTCACGCTAAGATTTGAAAAAAGTCATCAATAGTAATTGAAATTTTGAAGAAAAAAAAACAAAAAAGAAAAAATACAGCAAAACAAAACTGAAATAAAAAGGACCAAAGTGCTCGCAAATATCTGTCCAATCAATGTTTGTATTAGAAGATGTTGACGGGCATAAAATTCAATTAAAATCAATTAAACAAAAATGTACAGGTGCAATTTACCCTCTTTTCCTTATTGCTAGGAAACAGTAAGGGCTAATGGTGATCCCGGAAGAATGCAAAGAAACAAACCCTATAAAAGTGAAAAAAAATCATAAATGTATATGAATCTTTTTTGATAATATTTTGTTTATTGTTTTGTTTTGTTTGAAAATGGTCCTTTTCAAAATTGTACAGGTATGTGAACAATCGAGTATCCTTGGATATGGGTTTACCCATATCTTTTCTTGTCCGTTTGGCTTTTGCTTTTGGGATTCGAAGCCAGAGGTGTTTTCTTTTACAAAATGCATATTGACTGCCACTTACACTTATAGACCCTTTCACGATAACTGCGGTCCTGTGATTTTGAGTGGAAAATAAAAACAGTTCCCGCAAAAATGACGTCGTAGAACAATTAATCAAGACGTCACGTATACTGTGACGTTGCATTTTACCCACTCAAAGGCATATGAGCGCATGTGCAAAATTCAGGACCGCAGTTATCGTGAAAGGGTCTATTGTACACTGAATACCTGGATATCTGAAGACAATAACCCTAGCAGATATTGGTTGACACACAAATAGATATGGATGCAAAGAGATGGTGTCATTTACTCCCATTTACTTGCATTTTTCACATACTTTTAATTGAATTTGTATTCATTAAAGGCACTGGCTACAATTACATGAATAAGTTGTCCTAAGAAAAATAAATATTGTTACTTTAGACTGGAACCAAGACTAATAATATAATGGAGCCTTCACTGGATGTAGACCTGTTTTAATTGAAGTAACAATAATTAGTCTTGGTGTGGATCTTAATGAATGGGATTTCCCAAGAACAGTGGATGCAAACATGTGAAGTTAACTGAACAGTTCTTCTTGCTTTGCAGATATGTTTTCTTTTCATTTTTATAAAGTGGTGACTTGTCTATATTATGACCAAACTCTGAAGTTCAATTTTCATTTTATTTCCCCAAATTTTAAAAATTTCAATAAATTGATAATATTCATATTTGAAACAGATGGTAATATGAATAATGCCAGGTAACAATAAGGAAAGCATGAAGAGATTGTTACTTGGTGTAAAACAGGTCCGCATCTGGAAAAAGGTTGAAAAAACAAGAGCTGTCGCCAAATGGCAACCAGTGATGCCCCCACTCACTGAACCCTGAATCAGTATGGCAAGTGCAAATTAAAATGTGTGTGGATCGACACACATACAAGTACAATGTATGGACACAATGACATAATCCTCTAGAATAAACAGAAAGTAGTAACCAACTAATCATATAGAGGCTGCATACAAATTTTGAAATCAATCCCTAGAAGTACACATCAAACAGGACTCAAAATAGGATGTTCCTTACAACTAATCATATAGGGGCTATATATCAATTTTGAAATCAATCCCTCCTATACATGTAGAAGCTGAGAAAACTGTGACGAAAAATTAATGTTTCACTACATCAAGTAACTATGTGCAGATTTTGTTAAACAGGATGTACACATCTGACATGACTCAAAATAGGATGTTCCTTACAACTAACCATAAAGAGGCTGCATACCAATTTTGAAATTAATTCTTTTTAAAGAAGCTTAGAAAACTGCAACAAAAAATTCATGTTTCACTTCATTTCGTAACTAATAGAAAAAAGAAGGGAAACGGGGAATGTGTCAAAGATACAACGACCCAAAGGGGAGTACATGTAATACCAACTCAAAGCCACCATAAGATCTTCAATGAACGGTGAGAAAACCCCCCACCCAATGGCAGGTCGGAGTCAGCCCCTGAATAAAGAGTAATCAAGTTCAGCGAAATAAACATCATCCTAGACTCCTATAGACATAAGTCCACATTTCATTAAACAAGAAGTATACACCTGACAAGACTCAAAATAGGACGTTCCTTACAACTAATCAAATTGAGGCTGCATACCAATTTTGAAATAAATCCCTCTTGTAGAAGCTGAGAAAACTGCGACGCAAAATTCATGTTTCACTATATTTCGAAACTAAGTCCACATTTCGTTAAACAGGAAGTTCACATCCGACAAAACTCAAAATAGGACGTTCCTTACAACTAATCATATTGAGGCGGCATACCAATTTTGAAATCAATCCCTCTTATAGAAGCTGAGAAGACTGTGAAGAAAAATTCATGTTTCACTACATTTCATAACTTAAGCCCACATTTTGTTAAGCAGGAAGTGCACATTCGACAAGACTCAAAATAGGACGTTCCTTACAACTAATCATACTGAGGCTGCATACCAATTTTGAAATCAATCCCTCTTGTAGCAGCTGAGAAAACTGCGACGAAAAATTCATGTTTCACTACATTTCGTAACTAAGTCCACATTTCATTAAACAGGAAGTGCACATCAGACAAGACTCAAAATAGGACGTTCCTTACAAATAATCATATTGAGGCTGCATACCAATTTTGAAATCAATCCCTCTTATAGAAACTGAGAAAACTGCAACGAAAAATTCATATTTCACTATATTTTGTAACTAAGTCCACATTTCGTTAAACAGGAAGTGCACATCGGACAAGACTCAAAATAGGACATTCTTTCACTAAAAGCTAAGAAAATTGTGACAAATTTTTGTGTGAAGGACGAACGGACGGACGGACAGACAAGGTGAATGCAGTATACCCCACTCTCTAACTAGTGGGGGTATAATAAGTCTTTGTTCCAGTCTCCTGTAACAATAATTATTTTTCTTAGGATTACTTTTCCAGGTAACCGTAGCCAGTATGTACATAAAATAACGAGACAAAAACACAATGCATTCTTCCTTGGCCAATAGGGATATTACATTTTCATACAGTACTGAAAGAGATGTACCATAACTAATATCTTGGTAAGACATGAATTTTAATCTTGTCCTTTAGACATGCTTGACGCAAAATCACAGACATACTAATCACTGTGATAGACTTAAAATGTCATAAAACAGTGTGGAGGATGAAATTGTATGTCTTATGTAACCTGTAATTTCTTTGTGAAGTATACTTTCTTTATGTACTTAATTAGATATACATTTGTACCTTTACAGGAAATGGAAATGTCCTGACAAAACATGGCTTTTATTGCCCATGATTACGTTGATAAAAAAATGTCAAGGTAATAATTAATCACAATCACCTTTCAAGACATTCCCACTATCACAGTGATTAGTTATGGTACATGTACGTGTATGTCTCCTTCTGTACTGTACTTTTATCATCCTGTCTCTCTTGACTGATCTCCAATTTATATAATCCTGAATGTCTGAATGTTTCCTTCACTTAAAGCATGTGATAAACACGTGCACTACATGCACACACATGAAGCCTTTTAGAAATTGACATGCTATCAACCATCCACACACATCAGACTCTCAGCTTTTTCCAGGGCAGACTTGGGTAAGTTTATGTAAGTTGTACTGAAAACAGACCTAACTTGAAGATGGTCAACTGTTCATGGGGGTTGATATTCTTATTTCAATAGTCAGCAGTGAAGGCAAATAAATACAAATGTTTAATGGACACAAATTTTCTCTACAGTAGCTGCAACACTTTCACAATTCATATGAATATTGTTTTCATCTGCAACTATAAAAATCTCTACAGTGACCAGAAGAGTTGTGTTCAATAGGATAAGGAAAGTACAAAACATATATATTGTTTTTCTTTCACTTCTGCCTGTCTTTAGATGAGAGTTGCAAGTTAGACAATCTATCACAAAATCATTAGTAATATATGAGATGTTTATGAGTTCAGAAATAGTCCATCATAAATCATCAATAGGACAGAAGTGTTTGAACAATTTTTGCATCCTGTAAATATAGTAATTTTGGCAATTTTCATGGTTGACAAAATATTGCGAAAAATTAGTACTGTACCCGCAAATATTTCAGAATTAATCACATACATTTAGTGTTCCTAAAAACTGCGAAAAATTGATACCCACAAATATGTCTTACACTGCGGTTTAAGAAACAACAAAAAATAGGAAATTTATTGTAAGTTAATTAAAATTAATATATTTTTTTTAAATTCAAATCTTTCTTTTTAATAAACTCTAGTTAAAATGCAATGAAAAAAGTTCTGTTCTTTTTTTTCTCAAATTGATCATAATTTTACAGTTTAGTTATTTCCCATTAAGATTTCTCTGTAATCTATAGTAAATTATTAGATAATATTAAATAAATAAAATAAATTTTTTTTCCTTTTTATTGATAGTGACATTTGTAATATTTAGTTTAAAAGAGCATTTTTTAGTTCTCAAATAAAAAAAGCATAAAAATTGCTTCAAACTTTTTCAACAGTTTATTGTTTGTTGCTTTGCAAAACAATTTTTCTCACAAAATTATGCTAAGCTGAGCTCAAAGTAGGATATAAAGTGTACGAAAGGAAGTTTGCAGGTCAAACTAGAAGTGGGAGCAGTCACAAATGACAGTTAATCCCCTCGCCTGCTGTCAAAAAATAATAACCCTAATGTAATCTAAAGATCTACATCCACAGAACATAAATATCATTGATGTGTAACGTGTAGTATCTCACTTATAAACATTAATGGAAACTTTAACCGATTCAGTCAAGTGTAAAATCTAGGTCAAATTGACCCAATAATCATCTGAAGCAGCATCACTCTCCAAGACGCATCAACTGACTAAGGATGACTGATGTACATGTGCCACATGTAGTTTCTCAGTTATGAACCTTAACACAAACTTTAACTGGAGTCATTGAAGCATGAAATGTAGGTAAGAGTGAGCCAATTATGATCTGAAGCAGCATCACTCTCCAAGAGGTATCCACTGACCAAAGATGATTGATGTGCCACATGTACACAACATGTAGTTTCTCAGATATGAACCTTAAGGCACACTTAAACAGGTCTCATTGAAGAGGCCCGTCATGGGTTTCTTGATTACCTGATTATCAGGGTATTTCTTTAATGATTATTTGATTACGAGAGCATTTATTTAGTGATTATTTGATTATTAGCTTGCATTTTTATATACTTTTTGATTACTAAGCCAAAAATTAATTGATAACCAAGGTAAAAATTTAATGATTATTTGATTACCAAGGCAAAAATTAAATGATTATTTGATTCCTAGGACCCCCCATGAGGACCCTCATTGAAGCATAAAATGTAGGTCAGAGTAACCCAATTATCATCTGAAGCAGCATCACTCTCCAAGACCCATTAACAGCCCAGGATCATTGATGTGTGCCACATGTACTAGTAGTTTCTCAGATATGAACCTTAACACAAACTTTAGCCTGAGGTGGGACGGACAGATGGGCAAGATGCTATATCCCCTCCCAATGTCTGTTGCACCAGGGGATAATAAGTGATAAACTTACTCTATACATGTGTCCACAAAGATTTAAATTACCTATATGCAAATTTTGTTAATATTAAGAAAAAATTATGTACAGTGGAACCTGTCTAATCCGACACACGATGGGACCATAAAAACGTGTCGGATTATACATGATGTCGGAATACTCAGGCTTGAAAAGCATTTAAAAGCTATCTTTGGGACAATTAATTCATGTCGGATTTAGCAGGATGTAGGAATACTCAGGTGTCAGATTAGACAGGTTTCACTGTAATTCATAGTAGTACATGTACCTGAGTTTGCAAAAACTATTTCTACACTGCCAGTCACAGGACTGATAGAATAAAATAATCTCTCTTCTGCATAATTGGCATTAAAAAAATCTAAAATGCCGTCAGACATGGGACTGGCAATCATACTATAACAATCAGTCCTACAACATTTTTGCCAGTAATGTCTGACAGATTTCGTGAACTCTGACTTAGTACATGTGAGCTTGTGAAATTCTGACACACTTAAGTGACTTATGGTTAAATCATGTCATCAGTAACAATATCAGCTTATCAGGAACATTATACCGCCCTTCTAAAATGGCGGTCCCTCAACTTATCGCCAACCATTTTCAAATTGCATTTTTAAAAAAGTTGCATAGTTTCTATGTAATTTATTCCTTCGATCGCTACCCTTACTTATCACCAAAAATTTCTCTGGTCCCAAAGGTTGTGATATACCTGATGTATTCACTCAACAATCACTTGTCCAGTGATCTGGTGGGTGTTCCTTGCATGACATACCGTAGTTACATGTTAAATAATATAATGCACCACAATTTGCCAAATGAACTGAAGAAATAAATTAAGAAATGCTACGTCTGGCCTTTGAAAAAGGGGGTTCCAGGATATTTTTTGCCATCAATGTTGTGTTGCCTTCTATAAGCAGAGCAGACACATTGGAAATACCATCTGTTGTTGTCTGTGGGTTTTTTTTTATGGGCAACTCCTTCAAAACTACAATTTAGATATAAACCATTATGTGTTTTTAACAATGGATTCGGGTTTCTGGAGACAATTTTTTCCAGGAATCTAAAAGAGCCTAAAGATTTGAAATATAAGTTAATAAGGGGCAGACAGAATTTTGGCAAGGAGGCCAGGGCTACTTTGTAGAATGAGAATCATGGCCATATATGTCTATTTGCATAATGTGTCTCTTTTTAGGGCTTCTTTATTTCACCAATGGGCAGCAGCAAAAAATAAAAAAAGGTCACAAGAGACAGAATTTCACCGGTGGGCAGCAGCAAAAAAAAATTTAAAAAGCCCACAAGAGACAGATTTTTATATGACCGCAAAAGAATTTTTGGGGTCGTATATTGGTATGATACTGGAGGCGTCGGCGGCGTCTGTAGACTCTTCGTTTCCGTGCCATAACTTCAGTTGTAGTAGATCAATCCTTATGAAATTTACATATAATGTTCCTTGTCATAAAAGGGAGGTTGGGATTGGTTTTGGGTATTGTGACCCCGCCCGTTTTTTCAAAAAGGGCCAAATTAGGTGTTTTCATATATTGGGCTGTAGAATATTTATTATTTATCGGATTTTGATGGGATTTCTTTCAGTGTGATCCTAAGGAAATTTCTAATCGGAAATATGCCAACGGATTTCATGTCACCTGTACCGTTAATGACATAAAGGGTCCCAAAAGGGGGAAATCTCAAAAATCTATTTTTTTAAATTTTTTGTCCGATTTTAATGCAGTTTTTTTCATAAGATCCTTATGAAAAATTAATAGAGTGCTGAGCTGTTATATTTTTGGTAACTTGTTTCCTTTCCCAGCTATGAGGGGCCGAATGGGGCCAAAATTGCAAGTTTGCGGATTACCTGAAATTTTTAGTTTTCATCGGATTTGGATGGGATTTTTTTCTTTGAATTCCTCTTGATATAAGCTTGCAGTAGTATGTCAACGGATTTTGCATAGCTCTTACCGTTTCCGAGCTACAAGGGGTGAAAGGGGCCAAAATTGCAAATTTTCTAAATATGTGAAATCTTTATTTTTCATCGGATTTCAATAGGATTTTTAACTTTGGATTCCTCTTGATGTAAGCTGTCAGTAGTATGTCAGTGGATTTTGCGTAGCTCTTACTTTTTTTGAGCTACAAGGGGTCAGAGTGTCTAAAGTTTTTGTCAAGAATTTCTGTTTTTTATTTATCCATTAGTGATCAAACAAGTTGATTTTTCTACCTAGTTTGTGTCCAGCTAATTACTGTGTCAAGCTCCTTTCTGTGTCCAACTTATTGTGTCAAGCTCTAATTTACTGTGTCCACATTCACTTTAAACTACACTTGTTTGAATTTCAGTGGTCGACATGCTGCGGTCGTATCATGCTGCGCTCGGGGTAGCCCTTTATTCGGTCAATTTGCACATATGTAAACTAAACAGAACTTTGATTTTTATTTATTTGCCGATAATCTGAAAGGACCAAAGGTCCCACTCGTTTGAAGATTGATTATTTTTTATTTAGAAATATGCAAGCAGAGACAGGTTTGCATATACCGGTACTAGTATATTGCAGAATCATGTAAATGTAAAGTTCTTTAAATATACACATCTCATCTTTAGATATGGCTTATTTTCAATGCACTTTCCCAGTTGCAAGCAGATGTGACCCGGTCACACAGTCACGGGGTCACAAGCTATATAGAGAGTATTTCCTACTAGTATCTTTCACGTGACCAGCCCAAGGTCCCAAAGCTGGTCACAGTTGTAATAATGGAAAATGGGAAAACAGTCACAGGGCCTTAAAAAAGTCACAGCAATCGGAAGATGGTCACAGGAAATAAAAAAGTCACATGCAATAAAAGATTGTCACAGCCTATAAATAAAAAGGTCACAGCCATTTAAAAATAGTCACACAAAAAGGAAATTGGTCACAATGTTATTCAAAACGGTCACAGATGTTGAAAAAGGGTCACAGTGTTTACAATAGGGTCACAAGGCCTTGAAAAAGGTCACAGCCATTTAAAAATGGTCACAAGCTTCAGAAAATGGTCACAGGGTGTTGAAAAATGGTATAACAGGGTCACAGGATATTGAAAAGGTCACAGCCATTTAAAAATGGTCACAAGCTTCAAAAAATGGTCACAGTGCATATAACAGGGTCACAGGGTTTGAAAAAGGTCACAGCCATTAGAAAATGGTCACAGCCTAAATAAAAAGGTCACAGCCATTTAAAAATGGTCACAAGCTTAGGAAAATGGTCACAGGTGTTGAAAAAAGTCACTGTGCATATAACAGGGTCACATGGTATTGAAAAGGGTCACAGCCATTTAAAAATGGTCACAAGCTTCAAAAAATGGTCCCAGGTGATGAAAAATGGTCACAGTGCATGTAACAGGGTCACAGGGTTTTGAAAAAGGTCACAGCCATTTAGAAATGGTCACAAGCTTCAAAAAAATGGTCACAGGAGTTGAAAAATGGTCACAGTGCATGTAACAGGGTCACGGGGTTTTGAAAAAGGTCACAGCCATTAGAAAATGGTCACAGCCTATATAAAAAGGTCACAGCCATTTAAAAATGGTCACATGCTTCAGAAAATGGTCACAGGTGTTAGAAAAAAGGTCACAGTGCATATAACAGGGTCACAGGGTATTGAAAAGGGCCACAACCATTTAAAAATGGTCACAAGCTTCAAAAAATTGTCACAGGTGTTGAAAAAAAGTCACAGTGCATATAACAGGGTCACAGGGTATTGAAAAAGATCACAGTCATTTAAAAATGGTCACAAGCTTCAGAAAATGGTAGACCGGTCACTACTGGATCATGTGACCATGTGACCACGTGTCCTAAGCAACACTTATGTGACCATGTGACCGATATGTTATGTGACCATGCGACCAAGTAACTGGTCACAAAAAGTCCAGTCACCTACGAATGTCTTTTATGCAGGTATTGATTTCATTTTTTTTTTGTGTGACTTTGTGACCTTGTGACCAGTCACAACCATGCAGTCTTGGAAGAGTGCACTGAAAACATGCCTTATATGCTCATCTTAATTCAATCTTCAATCAACGAGAAAAGGTATAGGAAATCAATATGATAAAACATTCTGTATATATTGTCTTGATTTTTTTTTTATGAAATTGATTCATCATGTGCATGATTTAAAAAACCACAAATCTCAAATATTTAAAATTAAAGTCGACCTATTTAAAAATGGCCAAGTTTTACTCAATCTTGTTCAAGGATCTAGGCAAAATATTATAATTTAAGAACAGAAGATTTTCAAGCAATAAATAGAATTTGTCTTTATGTATAGAAAATATTGTTTATGTGACTACATGATTATGATATAAAACAATTGATGTCCATCAGCTGTTACTCCAACCTCTGTCCATTCAGAATAATCCAACAGGTAAATCAACATCTATAATTTCTCCAGGTAAATCACAGCTGTTTCCAACTAGTATAACTTAAAACTTTTCTCTTAGGTAAGTCTTTTATCTGTCTTAGAATAATTACCTGTCTTTTAATTATTTTTGATAGCATTTCAAGTTTTCAACACTAACACTAGCACTCTACATGCTCTAGCCAGAGGCATGTAAATTTGAGAAAGTATGACTAAAAAATTTTGTAAATTGGTAAGTTTTTTTTCGAAATTTCACAAAGATATATCTCTTTTGATCAGCTAAAAACACTGCAGGACAAGGGAATGCAGTCATTTTGTAGTACACTTTTGTCTTTGTTACCAGACCTGATTGAAAATTGACTTGCTTGAGATTTTGCCAAATTTGTCAAAGATCAAAGAATTCTATTTAAATATATTAAAAGGTTAGGGGTTGGATAAGCTTCGCATTAGTCTTGTGTGAGACTTGACAGATCTGATGTTGCAGAGATGATAATGCATTGGCAGATCCAGGGGGTCTGGGAGTTAGAACCCCCCTTTTTTGGACAGTCATGTATTTTTAATATTTATTTATTTGCAAATTGACGCCCATAGAGGCCAAGCAAATACAATGACAAAACATACAAGACATACAAACATATGTTTATACAACAAAAAATGACATGTAAATGCAGATATATATTGAGCAACTTTGGCCAACGTGGACTTTACTTTTGCAAGTCTGTACTTTGCTTTAAAAAGTCTGAAAATTTGTTTTAGTTTATTGAGTGGCTGATCTTGAATAAAACCTGGAATACATAATATTTATTGATGAATATAAGTTTTTTTCTAGCAGATTCATTCTTGGTACAATTTACATTTTTGTAGCGCAAAATGTATTTCATCATCAGTTTCATTTGAACTACCTGTTATCTCTTGGTATATATTGATATCTTCCAATTTCTATTTTTATAATGGTCACTAACCTGAAATTTAGTTAAAAGCTGTCTAGTTTTAAAATTTGATATTTCTAATAAATATTGTTCTAATTTAATTTCTGACTTAAATGAATATCCTGATATTTTACTAAAGAAATACCCCAAAAATTTTCATGCCTCGCTCTGCTCTGCGAAATTTTCTTTCACTTCGACTGGTAATTGGAATCCCCACCCCCTCCTTTTCATATTGCCTGGATCTGCACCTGATAATGTAATAGTATAATTCTAATTTTTGTTAACAAATTAAAAAAAATTCTGTGATCTCTTGCATCAATCATTAATATTTAATGTAACTTTCATTTTCATTGAAAGTTCAATACGTGAGTGACAAATATTAATTTAGAATTGCAATTTAAATTGTATTTGAATTATATTTGTATATGACATAATACAAAATCAATAAAAAATGCACCTTTTACTAAAGTTGACATTTAATTTGAATGTCAAGGATTCACAAAAAATCATGTTTTGTTGGAAATGTTTAAAATAGAACCCAAGTAACTTGTATTTGCATAAAGATTTTAATAGTACAGACAATATTGTACAGAGTAGGTATGCTTTAGATTTATATGATTACGAAAGATTATATAATTATCAAAATATGCAAATTTGTTGAGGTGATACTTCCTGTCACTAATTGTTTTATATTGTATAATTGTTAGTTTTACTTTGAGATACAATGTATTATTTATTTGGAGTGTTTGTTGTCAAGGAAGTGATCATATAGTTGTTGTTGAATAAATAAGCAGAAAATAGTTTTTTTGTGTAAATGCTAAAAACCTTAATCTTTATTTTTATTAGATGACAGAAATCTTGTAATTCTAATATGAAAAGTGCATTGAAGAGCATTTGTCATAAACATAGATACTTGTGTTGTCAATTCAGGTGAATGCTTAATTGTGCTTATTAGAAATGCATAAATTTGTCTGCTTGATTAATTATTTTATGGTAAGATTGGTTGATTAATTAAATAATAATTTGATATGTGTTTTAACAATTTACAAGAGTTTTGGTTTTTGGTTACAGCTATTCAAAACTGATTATGTTACAGCGTAGCACGAGTGTGCTGAATTTATTATGATGCATTTGTTAGTCTTGGGCAGTCACTGCAGTAACATCAGTATAAATGCATCCTGGATTGATACCTAGATCTCAATCAAGATTTTTTCTCAGGAATCGCTTAAAACACATGTAGTTGTAATTGAGGCAATATGCATATCAAAGAAATTAAAGCCATTCGTCCCTTAGGCAAAAAACAACATACATATGTATCTCCATTTCTGCTTGTAAATAGTTGTAGTATAATTGCTTGTTAAATTTCAAAAGTTGAAAATTAAATATTTTCCTGTGTGGAATTAAAATATGTAACCCATTTAGATTAGAACAGGTACATAATATGTTTTACATAATTTTTTGTGTATTTATAAAAATATAACAGCTTCAGTATTTACACAGTTATGGCCGACCATCGGCGATGGATAATATTTTTCACTTGATTAACAAGTTGATAGAAAGGGGGATTAGTGAGAAATTGGTGTCATTTAAATTGGTGGTATCTAGGTAAATAAGAAATGTTAATTTTTTTTATCAATTTTACACAGAGATCAAAAGCTAGCACAAGTATTTTTTTTTAAACTACATAGTTTTTATGCTTTTCAACATTGCAATGGTTCCTTAGATTTCTCATATTTTATATTGATTGGACACAGCTGATCACTGCATGCTGATGTCAAAATATACATTGTTGTATCATATCCTTCTAAAGTGGAATAAATTTTCATTACCTTGTAGTTAGAAAAGATAAAATGATAGGATTCCTATTGTGGCAACAACACAATTTTGAATGCTAAGAAAGTTTTTTAAAAATTCAAATACATTTATCAACTTACACTTATAGTGTCATAATTAAGAGAGAATTGTTCTGGGTATTTATGTTAATACTGTTAACTGAAATGCATAGTGCATTGTCTTGGAAAAAAATCTTATGTGTTGTGAATGGTCAGTAGTGCATTATATTGTGTTGATTCTAGCTAGTACAAATACTGGCTGTTTATTAAATGGAAAAGAGTTTGACTTGGATCTAGACAATGAGCTAAAATTGGTTATTCATGCACTGGGAGTAGGAGCTTGTTGATACACTATCTGAGTTTTCAGTGAATTTATCTTTTCAGATGATAATACCTGTATAATGGGAGATGGCAGAGGAACCAGTGTCAACAATTAATAGTGTTACAAACAACAATACAGAGCAACATTGTAATGACCTTGAATCACCGACAACTCCAGATTCATGCTGTAATGATTCCGGTCTAGATAAATCTGACATAAAATCTGATTCGCTAGGATCGGCGTCGTCATTGTCAAGCAGTGATGACCAAGAACATACACCTGTCAATGGCCATAAAACTAAAGAAGACCCAAGAAATGAGATACAGTCACCCCAGACTAGTACACCTGTATGTGTGAATCAACGGAAAGGAAATGTTAGATTTGATGTAGATGGTATACATGGGTCAACGTCTAGTTTTATATCAGAACTTAGTAATGCTAGTACTCTGTCTATTGATTCTAGAGATGTCGTCAATCCAGAAGAAGTTAAGGTTCCTATAGTTGGATATGAGATTATGGAAGAAAGAGCAAAATTTACGGTAAATTTTATCAATATATTGTAAATTTTCTGGTGGAACAGAAAAACACAAGTAGTTGAGGATTTTTACAGAGGATTTCATTAATGGATTAT
Organism: Modiolus philippinarum; assembly: GCA_002080025.1. Classification (NCBI taxonomy): domain Eukaryota; kingdom Metazoa; phylum Mollusca; class Bivalvia; order Mytilida; family Modiolidae; genus Modiolus; species Modiolus philippinarum. The sequence goes on along the minus strand of MJUU01017152.1, from coordinate 159,978 downwards.
TGATTGCTTATATACGTGTATGATTCATAAAACTCATGCATGAAACCAATATATTATATATGCTAAAAAAATTCTTTAAAAAATACCATGTAAATGAACATATACTTGTATTATATTTAAGATTTTAAGTTATAAAATCAACAAGATGTACAAAGGGTTGTGTCATTTTTTTTTTTTTTTTTTTTGGTTTAATTTTGTACAGTGAATAAATTTGTAGTTCTTATATAAAAAATTTCACTGAGGAGAGTGGTTCGAGCAAAATTAAAAAACTTGATTTAGTACAATACTTAGGTATGTACCATGATATTTTACAAGTATAAACTGTCATACCTGTATGCCTTTCAGTGGATTATAAAAAAGAAAGGAAATAGGGTAAATGTCAAGGAGACAACATCCCAATCTCCAGATTAAAACGACCCAAAACAAAGCATCTAGGGGTCACTGTGCGGTCTTCAACACAGTGAGGAACCTCACTGTTGTTTATGTTATTACCAATCTAGTTAAGAAAATAACAAAACACATGAAAAATACTAGAATGCAATAATGGCTTCCAGTTACCACTACATTTGCCAGTCACTCGATGTACTGTTACTAAATGTAAGATTGACATAAATTTTATGTATAAACAGTGACCTCATAATTTTGTTGTAGGTATTTAAAATAAAAGTACAGAGAACAGAGGGAGATAACTGGTTTGTGTTTCGGAGGTATACAGATTTTGTAAGGTTAAATGAAAGGGTAAGTTATTTTTATATTTTATATATTAAGAATATTTGAAGTATTTTGTTTATCAAAAAATTTTTGTTCATACAGGATTTAACTTATGTCACAATTGTTGCTGTTTTTAAGTTTTTTGTGCAAGTTTATTGTAATGGTTTTAATAAATTCATTTTCTAAGATCTATGTATGTGCGGATTTGTATGATTTCAAACAAGTTGACATAGAAACTAAATAATGTAAAAAATATAGAACAGCAACCTTACAAAGACAGTTATGTAGCAATGTGTTTATATACCAAGGATAAGATGTGACCTCCTTCTTTTTCTTGGTAAAACACTTATTTATTACATGTTCTTTTCACAAAATATAGCATTTAATGACCTGTCTGCACATCATTGTGTGAACTATGCAGTCAACATGTTGCTAAAAATAACCTTGTAGTACTCTCATTGTAATGCTTTATGTTTTTATTCTACAGGTTAAGAAACGATTCCCAGGCCTGAGTCTATCACTTCCAACTCAATTGCTGTATGACTCTCATTGTAATGCTTTATGTTTTTATTCTACAGGTTAAGAAACGATTCCCAGGC
>MJUU01017152.1:142366-157686 GCA_002080025.1 Modiolus philippinarum | reverse complement strand
TCTACAGGTTAAGAAACGATTCCCAGGCCTGAGTCTATCACTTCCAACTCAATTGCTGTATGACTCTCATTGTAATGCTTTATGTTTTTATTCTACAGGTTAAGAAACGATTCCCAGGCCTGAGTCTATCCGTTCCAACTCAATTGCTGTATGACTCTCATTGTAATGCTTTATGTTTTTATTCTACAGGTTAAGATACGATTCCCAGGCCTGAGTCTATCACTCGCAACTCAATTGCTGTATGACTCTCATTGTAAAGCTTTATGTCTTTATTCTACAGGTTAAGAAACGATTCCCAGGCCTGAGTCTATCACTTCCAACTCAATTGCTGTATGACTCTCATTGCAATGCTTTATGTTTTATTCTACAGGTGAAGAAACAATTCCTCCAAAATCCTATACGACTTTCACTGTAAAACTTTATCTATATGGAATATAGGACATTTTGTTTTTGATACAGAATTTATCACGGCCAGTATCAAGTGAGCCTGTTAGGGCGAGTTTGATGCGTTGTGCCGTGATAAAGTCAGTATCAAAAACAAAATGTCCTATATTTCTTTTATCAGTTATTCACAAAATGATAAATAGAAGTCTAAAATAAATAGAAATAAGCAGAAATTTCTATTTTAGCACAATTGATCTATTGTCTATTGCAATAATCTATAGGCATCTTCATTCAACGTATTACATGTATGAACACAACATAAAGTACCAAAACATGACGTCAGCATAGCAACCAGGACTGGGTTGCACAAAAGTTAATAGACTATTAAATATTTAATAGTCTATTAATCTTTAACATTTCCTACTAATTTAATAGACTGTTAAATTTTAATAGTCTATTAAGTTTTAATTGAGCCTTGTACAACCCAATCCAGCCCGTGACACCTTCACAGTGACCTGATATTTTCGTGATAGTGTCCAGTTTAGTGATACTGAGAATATCAGTCTCTGTAGATCAAAGGAAATTCATACAAATTACCGATAAATTTATTTTACAGGTAAAAAAGCGATTTCCAGGCCTGAGTCTATCACTGCCACCTAAACGATGGTTTAAAGATAATTACGATAAGAATTTTTTGGAAGACAGATTATTAGGACTTCAAGCTTTTGTAAACAACTGTACATCACACAAAGATATATGTAATAGGTTTGTACTGATGTAAATTTCTGTAACAGATGGCTTTGTGACATTTGTTATGTACATTACTGTGTAATAAAAAAAAAACAAAAAAAAAACAGTTAAACACTTCAAATGAAATAATATGTGCTAAATATTACAGTAAAGCAATCATAACTAAAGTAAATTTACTTTTGTTAATGTTGTCAGTTGCACACTACATTTCAGCTATTTCATGACACCATTTTTAATTGTTTAGAAAACTGGAATAACCTAAGAAGCCTTTGTCACTTTCACTACAAATGAACTTAGTTTAGCTTGGTGAACCATTAAAATCAATAAAATGAAAATTTCATGTATAAGTTGCACATCTAGACCTTGTGAACAAGATATCCTGTAAGCTTTGTTTCATTTGGCCTTACAGTTTGATGGAGTCCCAGGTTAAACAGAATAATAACAACATGATTGATAGATATCCACAGTGTCCACACTGCTGAAAGCATGCAACTTCAAAGTTCAATAAAGTTTGATATATATTCTGTGTTTGTCCAAATTAAAAAGGTTAGGACATAAAAGGAATAAAAGCCCCGTCCTTGGTAAACGGGAGTTTTCTGTGTATCGTGTGCGTTTTTGTCACATGTACATTCACTCCATATCCTTTCATTTTTCCTAGGGTCTGTGGAAACAAATAGTGTCATAATCTACATGTTAGAACTACTTTCATGGGTAACAGATTGATGGTTTGGGCAGTTGATTAATATCAGGAAACAACAAAAAATTTTGGATTATTTACATCATCTTTGCAATGAAACAAAGTCTATTAACATAATTTTTACCATAGCAACAGTCTGACAACATAAAAAAATCAAATAAAATCATGAAAATCAATAGGAAAATTTTTAATGTTATTTTTGTTGAGATATAAAATGTGTTTTAGCATAAAAATGACAACGCCATCTGCTTCATCATAATACATATACACGTATAATTCAGTTCACTAAATGTCAGAACAATCATTTATGTATATATTTATAAATTATTATGAAAAATTGAAATTAACTGACTTCATAAATTTCTATAAAGTCAACAGAATTTGTCATATTAATAGTGGGGGAATTGTTTACTGACAGAAATAGAGTATTTGTATTTTCCAGTTAGAAGACATATAGAATACTTGTAACTTTGATTTGTTTATTCTTAGCTGTTTTTGTTTTCACCAAATTCTTGCTAGAAATTTATAGTTCTATGTTGCCTTAAGAGCTCTCTATCTCTGTTTGTTTTAAATAATGTGTAGACCTAAGCTGAAGGTTTTTTTTCCATTCTATCTAGCCATCTAAAAACGACTGACTCAGAATTTTTTTTTTTTTTGAAAACTTCTTACTTTTTAAATTATGAAGCAAAGTGACAAAACAATACAAAAACAACATGACAAATTGTAACAAAGTGAAATAAAATATTTCCCCTTGTTATCACTTACTTCAAAAATGATGGAATGTAGAGTAGCAAACAAACATTATAATCACGGCCCTACAGCAGACGTTAGTTAATCCAGTATAACGATTGATGACATGCAAGTTTGGCTCAATTTTCACCTGACATTTTTTGGGGGGGGGGGGGGGGAATGTAGATTTCCATATGTACAAGGTTAGTAAGGATAAAACACTTAAATTTGTTTTTTTTCAGCAAACCAGTTAGACAGTTCTTTTGTTTTGATGATCCTCCAGGACCACATGACAGTATAGAGGAAAGCAGAGTAAGTCAACACGGAAACAGTTCGAAGGACTTGGGAAGGATCGCTCATTTTAATCATATATGACAAAAAACTAGCCCCTAGTGTGTAATGAGAAATACAGTCTATCAAAGATCCAATCGGAAATACATTTGAAAATATCCCTGTCTTGAACTGCATGCTCAGTTCAGGAACCAAACTTTGGTAGATCCTTTCATAAGTTTATTTGATGACTGATTTCCAACCAAGATGTCTGCCACAATAGAACATAGTTTAATATAGGATTCCATTGGAATGCATTACAAATTATCCTGGTCCAGAACTTCTCACTCAGTTGGAACTGAAATTTAAAAGATTTGTCACATGGTTGCTTCTTTTTGGAATTTTATTTGATGACCCTGATATTCAGCCAACTACAGCCATATATACTGTAAACCGTGAAATTTTCGTGCTGTCTTTATTTCGCGGTAAATTGACATGATTTTAGTTCGCACAGTTTTAAATTTGTGCTGCCAAATTGTTTAATTGACAAGTAAATTCGCGTTGTTTTATTTTTGCGCTTCCATTCCAAACACAAAAATCTCGAAAATATAACTGCAGCGAAAATTTCCCGGTTTACAGTAGTTTAACATCAGATTCAGGTAATGGGCTGATCTCTAGGGGAAGATGGCTTTTACAGTCAAACTCCTGGTAACTGAAAGCCAGATGAGATTACAGGTCTCGGGGAGCCTCTGGTTTGTTTTGTTATTAACTTTCAGATACTGCTTACAGTTTCTGTGGTATAAAATGCCAAATGGAATCAACATTTTGTTGTCATTTGTTTTGTTGACCCAGCAAACAAAGCTAGGGGTGTTTAAAGAAGTAGCCATGTCTACTCCCGTCCACCTGTTCACACTTTTTGTCATCAAAACTCTTCTTAAATCACTTAAGGGATTTTAATGCAACTAAATGCAAATGCGCATAAAGGAATATAATTATTAAAAGACACCATGAAGGGGAGATAATTTGACTTCTCATTTGTTTTTATACCTGCCACAGGTAGTGGCGAGGCATTATGTGATACCCTCAGTTGTGTGTCCGTCCGTCCCTTGAAGTTTTCCAACTGATAACTTGAGAACTAAATAACACAAGGTCTTCAAATTTGGTATTTAAGTTGTTTAACACAAAACTCAGGCCATGTTTGATTTCAGGTTCAGAGGTCCAAGGGGTTCTGGAGTTATGCAACTTGACACTTTGAAATTTTGCTAATTTTACAGTTTCCGACTGATAAATTGTGAAACAACTTCATACTTGGTATGTTAGTTGTTTACCACATAATTCAGACCAAGTTCCATTTTGGGTTCAGAGGTCAAAGGGGTTTGGGGTTATGTCCCTTGAAACTTTGCAAATTTTAGGGTTTCCGACTGATATCTTGTGAATGAAATAGCATACTGTCTTCAACGTTGTATGCAAGTTGTTTTTAACAAAACACAGACAAAGTAAAATTTTGGGTACAGAGGTACAAAAGGTTCTAGAGTTATAGCCCTTGAAACTTTGAAATCTTGTGAAACGTGGTGAGGTATCAAGTAATGCACCATTACTTTTTTTAAGAAATGGGGTTGTAAAGTGGGATGAAGTCACCTCTAGTTTACTCTGTCAAAAAAGTTTAGATAATTATATTGTGTTGAACCAAAATGGTCTTCCATGTCTTTTAAAAGGTTATGAAACCTGTGACCAAACCGAGATGTAATCAAATTTTAATGAAATATTTTTCATCTGATGCATTGACTTGTATTGTACCATAACACCTGTTTAATATTGTTTTTGCAGGCATATTGTGAAAGTTTAGAAGACTCTGTCAGCTCTTTTAGAAGTATTTTGGATGCTAAGGATAGAGAAATTGATCTTCTTAAGGAACAGTTAGAAATGTACAAGGGTCAAATTGATGAGCTTTCAAAAACCCTCAGGTAAAATACATGTATACATCCTTGTATTTACAGCTGATCATAACATAAAGATAAATTGAGACATTACTGCAGACTTACTGTAAGAATTGATATTATTTGTTGACAACAGTGTATTGATTAAAACATACGTAAATAGTACGATGAAGTTGCATTTTGTAAGAAAATATATGAAGACCAAAAAACAAAATCAGGGCTCACCACACCTCAGAAGAACAGGGAGACTTGAAGTCTCCCTAAGGGCACAGATAGGGAGACTCCAGGGCATGACAAGGAGACTTGTTACGCGCATCCGCCTGATTTTCCAGCAATTTTTTACTTTTCTGGGGTGCATATCAAATTTTAACAATCAAAAATAAATTAGTCTTAAATATTAAAAACATTATATTCATCTAATGATATGAATTTAATTAAATTTTATAATTTATAAGTTGTTTTATAATTTATCCCTTTTGAAAATTACCTAAAATGAGCACATTTTTGAGGTGCTCTTACATATCTGGTTAGAATCATATGAATGAAACTTAAATAAAGTGAAATGAGTCAATTCATAAATTGATCCATGCATATTGAATGCCCAATAATGAACATGCAGCATTTTTTATTTAGCTGCTCCAGTAAATAGGTAGCTCTTTGTTTTTTTGTTAAATAAATAGCTCACATCCGGTTAGATTTCAAGTTGGAAACGTAAATAATATGGGTAATTTCCGTTGTAGTTTTCAAAAGGTAATTTTGCCTGGTTTTCCTCTATCATGAGTTGATATGTACAAGGTTTCAGCTCTGCAATGAACAGGAATTAGCTTCAGAAATCTTACCACTTTACTTCCTGTTACCGGAAATAGTCAAAAATAGAAACACAAATGCCAAGATGGATAGAGACTTTTAAAAACAACAGGGCGACTCTTAAGTCGCTTTTTGGAACAACTTTAGGCGACTTGAGGCCCAATAGGGCAACATTATCGCCCTAATCGCCCAGTTTGGTGAGCCCTGAAAATTTTGAATTTATAATCCTTAAACATCGTCATTGAGAGGGAAATTTTCAAAATTGCAGTTGTATGGTGAATTCCCAGTTTCACTTGACAGACTTACATACTCAATATACATTGATCAATTGAAGATCATTATTATTAATGAATGTGAATTCTTTTGGGTCAAAAACTCAAGTCTCAACTACTAAACTTCCTTGTATTTAACAAGATATTCAGTACATTGGATGCAGTTTTATGTCATTTAAATGTCCCTCACTTTGAAACCATAATTTTTTAAAGTACTTTTCTCAGTTGATGTAACTTGCAGTGTAAATCTACTTTTACCTATTGCAGCATCCCTTTACAACTGCAGAACCTGCCTGGACATAACACATAATTTTTGAAAGTCTACTTTTCCCAGTTTTTGTTAGTACCTTCAGTGTAAATCTACTTTAACCAATTGCAAAATTCCTTTACAACACCATGCAAAGCTTGGCTGGACAAATGGTGGCTTTATAATGAGGTTTTACTGTATCGCATTCACTCATGTTTCTTATTTCAATCAAATGATGGTACAAACTATTGATATTTAACTTACCCTTATGCCATGTTCTTTTTGTTTTACAGCACACAGACTTTAGAAGAAAGAAAATTAACCAGAAAGAAAATGAAGGAGTATTCACCAAGCTGACAGACTTTCGCAATGTCGGGATGTTGGATCTCAAAATTTTAAGCCATTCCTTGGGATGTATACTATATGAGATTAGTACATATCACAGAACATGTGCTGTTTAATAGTATTGTTCACATTATTTAATAAAATCAATTTGAGGTGTAAAGAATATTTGGGAAAATATCCCAAATCTTAGGTTGTGAAAAAATCATTTTAAAACATTTCAACAATATAGCTTTTGGTTTGAATGTTTTTATTTTCATTGATCAGAGTAATATGTATTTGTTTCATGAATGGAAATAAAGTCCTACTTTTTGACAATATTATGCTCAAATTATTCATTTATTTTTGCTGATGATCGAACACTAGGGGATATATTTTTTATTTACATTTTACAAACCAGTTGGTTCGGATGATAGATCAAAGTAATTATTAAAAAAATTTTAGTTTTGGAATTTTCTAAATATATTTTGGTTTTAGTTAACCACTGAATCAACAAGAATTGGTATCATTTGATCACATCAATAATTAGGTTTTACTGATTGGCATTTTAATTATTTGTGAGTAAACACATAAAAATGCCAATCCTAACAAAGTAGTATTCAAAAAACAGACATTTTTTTGTCTGGCCTTACATTTTAAAATAGTGGAAATAGTTATATTCATCTTCATAATGTGTTTGTATAAATAGATTTCCAATTAATTAAAATAAAAACTATAGCCACTTTACATTCATTCAGATATGGGATATGTTTCCCAGATTCTAGTCACTGTTTTATTTATAGTCCCGTTTGAGATTTGTTGCCATAGAAACACCTATTTTGTCAAAGAATTCCAAGTTTATGTTACAGGGTTCTGTTTATGTGTTAACTTTTTTGTTTGTTATGTTTCTGATAAAGGTCCCGGCACCTGAATCGGTTTTCAGGGGCTTCGGCTACAGAGCTGCCGGGCGCGTCCCCAGGTGGTGGATAGGGGAATGCCCTGTCTATGCGGGGTAGTCAGGTCATAATACGAAAAACCTGACCGCGAACCATTGTAGCCAAACTGTGTGGAGAAACGCCACGCTCCATGCAGTATAAAAATCCCTTCTATATTTCTCTAAAGAGAGCAGATGCACTGGGTGTCGTATGGAAGGCTAAATTTCCTGCCCCTACCCATTTCTCCAATTTTACAGTGGCAGTCAAAATTCGTTGCCCAGGTTGTCCCTTCCACCTTTATTTCTTTCTTCTGATACTTTCAATTTTTTGAATTAATTAACTTGTTCTCGTCCTGATATAGCTGAAATATTGCTCATTGGACGTTAAACTCTAACTAATCAATCAATCAATCTGATAAAAGTCTTGTTTAGTATTTACTTTTTGCTCAATGGTATTTGGCAGTTCACAAGAAATCTCAATTAATTAAAATTTATCTCAATCAAGTTTGTGTTATTAAGAATTGAGTTTTGTTTTGTTTTAAACAGATTGTATAAATCATTTGTGTAGCTAACATTAAATGAATTTATCTTTAACAAAACACAGCAGAAAATTTATCTATACATCAGATTTAATTTATAAGAAATCATTTGTTTTAGACATTACATTAAGCTAAATTTAAATTTTAGGAAACACAGTAGAAACTACCCGGTAGTTTTACATATATAATCTCAGTATTGTTAAAAATTTGAGGTCATGAAATGTCCACGGAAACTTGTTAAAGTATCAAATGAATATATCTGATACCAATTTATTAGGAATTATTTTATAATATTGTATTAAAAAACAATCAACAGAAACCACAATTAGTGAAATTATTGGTTATAAACCAATGGTATAAGCAAGCATAATACAATTTTAGGTTAGTGTAGTGTTTTTTACTTGATATTTAGAGGACTTTTATTGTGTTTTTTTTGTTGTATTTTGGTCTAGTGCTTGGCCCCTCATTGAAATGAACAATTTAATAGCCATTCCAGAATAGCATGAACTGTTTGTTTCTTTGTTTTTTTTATATAAAGGTGCACTTATTTATTTAAAACCTGGTGTTTGTGTTTGTTTTATTTTTGTACTATTATAATTTATTTTACATTGCCTTGTTTTTGAAATTAATAGTTGATACAGTTGTTTTTGTACCGTTTTCACACAGTGTAAACAGATTTGTTCTGTCTTTATAGTGTTAACATATTGTTTAATTTTCACACAGTGTAAACAGATTTGTTCAGTCTTCACAGTGTAAACATATTGTTTAGTTTTCACACAGTGCCAACATATTTGTCCTATTTTGGCAGTGTCAATATATTTATACCGTTTTCACATAGTGTCAGCATATTTGTACTGTTTTCACAAAGTGTCAACATATAAATTTAGTTTTAACACAGTGTCAACAAATTTGTTTAGTTATCACACAGTGTCAACAAATTTGTTTAGTTTTCACACAGTGTCAATAGATTTGTTAAGTTTTCACACAGTGTCAACATATTGTTTAGTTTTCACACAGTGTCAACAAATTTGTTTAGTTTTCACACAGTGTCAACATATTTGTTTAGTTTTCACACAGTGTCAACATATTTGTTATGTTTTTATACTGTGTCTGCATATTTGTTTAGGTTTCACTTAGTGTTATCAGATTTGTTGAATTTTCACACATTGTTAGCCTATTTACACTGTTTCACAATGTATGTAAAAATATTTAAGATCAGGACAATTGCCTCCATTACTACTGAAGTTGTCTTTATAAAAAGATATCAATTTTTTTAAGAAAAATTATACCATCTAAGAATTCAAATTAATAGTGTACAGTGTTTCTTGTGTGAATATATTCTGTTAAAAGTACTTCGTGTTGCATGCAAAATGAACATTTCATGGAGAGCATTCCATTGACTCGGTAGGGGTGGAGAAATAGCAAATTTGTCAACCCCAAAAAACAAAGATATACTTATGCCACTATTGCCTAGCTATGAGGCATAATGAATATACTGTAAAGTGTCATGTTAAAGGGAGATCACAAGGAAATATTTATATCTTGTTTAGTAAGTAATTGTGAACATTCCATGTATCTCATTAAAGCAAAAAGCTTGCCACATTTTATACTTTTAATAGGAATCTCTTTAGAGATCATGAGGATAGAATAATCACTTATTACACTTGTTTTCATACGATGCATTTGAGGGATTTGATCTCATGTTCACCTGTTTTAATTTGCACTGCCATTATAACATGTTAATGGCTGCCTTTTTCTTCAGTTCAATAGGTGTATTTGGAGATCTGCAAATTGTAAAGTCATTATAACTTAGTATGTTAAATATATACATGCAAGCTAAATTTCTGTCAGTCAGAATAGGATATCTTATTCACATAATCTAGTAATAATACATCCTGTGCTATAAATCTGCCTTGACTGGTTCTTTGAACCAAAAATAGCTTGTTTATTGTTCGGGTGACACACCTTCCATGGACTTAAAAAAAAAACCCAGTAAACTATAGGAAATTTTTCCTCTATCAGTTTAGAGCTAAAAAAAATCCTCTGAAGATAAAAATGGCTTCATGTGATTTATTGTATACTATTCTTGTAATGATGTATTTTCATAATCATATTTTATTTTGACATAAAAAACTTGGGAAACCATCAGTTTATTGTGTTGTTGTCAGAATTGAAATTGATGCTCAATAAGTACAAATGTAGTCCCTTTTGATTTTATATTCTTTTAATTGATTATACAGTCAAACCTCGATAAGTCGAAGTCGAAGGGACCATACAAACTGATTCAAGTTATCCGAGGTTCGAGACATCCAAGTTTGAGATTTACATATAATTTCTTGTTACAACAGAGATTGGCAGTCATGCCATTCAGTGTGCATTACCAGGTTGATGGCAGCATACACAATCGGAAATACCGTAAATAAAAAAAGAAAAAAAGATGATTTTATTTAATTAAACATTATTATACTATACTTGGTTTCATATACGGGCAAACATATTATATATGATTGTGCAATTTCATCTCAACTTCGACATATCAGGGTACATTTGCATTATAAGTTTTTCACGGGACAACGATTTATATTCGAGTTATTTGAGAATTCGAATAATCCGAGTTCGAGTTATCAGAGGTAAAAATGTATTAATGAAAGGGGAATCTTGCCGGGACCGACCATTCACTTCGACACATCCGAGATTTCAAGACGACCGAGTTCGACATATCGAGGTTCGACTGTATACAGAAATGAATCCATGCAAAGTCAATTTTTTTTATTCACAGGCATTTTTGCCTTAAAAAGTGTAAATTTTTCACTTCTTACAATGTTCCAAAGGACTGATAAGGGTATTTTGAAATTGCTCATAGACAGAAAAAATAACAGGTAATTTTGGGTTTTTGTAAAAAAAAAAAAATAATGTAAATTTCCAGTACAGATATACTTTATAATCAGATTTTGACCAAGTATTTCATTGTTAGGGCTATTTTATTAAAATGGATGTGGGCAGGTAGTAAGAGCCTTTTTAAGTACCCCCACAACCAACAAACTGGTTTTAGATAATGTTTCATAAAACTAATGGGATATTGCTAAGAACGACCTACGACCCATGTATGATCATTAAACTTCCCTTCCTACCCCCCCCCCCCCCACACACACACACACACACACATCCATTTTAATGGAAAGCCCTTATTCATTTTGTTTACAAGAGAAAACCTCTGTATACTTTATATCTGACTAAACATTTTGTTGGAATACGATAAGTATAAAATATACAGATAAAGTTACAAAGTTCTGACATAATATAAACCAAGAGTTTAATGAAGAGTTTTAGGAAATCCAATGGTTGTGTATAGGCAGGTTTCATATACACATTTTGTTTCATATGATTTGTTGTCAGATGATATAGTTTGACTATGAAATGGTAAAATACAATGTATTTTAAATCTAATTATGAAATGGTGATATTCATTGCATTTTGAGTCTGATTATGAAATGGTGATATTCATTGCATTCTTGTATTAAGATTATGAAATGGTGATTTATTATTATTCCTATGTCACATGGTGATATAATTATATTATGGATGATGAAATCATGAAATTGTGTGCAATAAAAACTGATAAATTCATAAATGTTGTATGTCTTCTTTCAACATGAGGATCTTCTTAAGGGTTGGAATTCTGTCAAGTGTAGAATGACTAGGTACACATAGGATTCAAACTAGAATACTGACAAAGTCAGAAAGGGCCCCGCCCCCTTGCATGCCCAAAAACCTGTTTGCCGAATTTCATGGAAAACAATATTTGGGGAAAAACATAAATAACAAAATCCTAAGTTATTGTAAATTTAGTTTCTGTATATGGCTGTTACAACTTATGTCTCATCTGTTCAGATCAAATCAAAACATTGAAAAAAATATATGAAGGTCATTTCAAGTTATCATACGACAGAGCTAATTCTCAAAATATGAATTTTTATACCCCCGCTCCGAAGGAGGGGGTATACTGTTTTACCTCTGTCCGTCCATCCGTCCGTCTGTCATTCAATTGTGACTTTTTCGTCGCATTTTTCTCAGCAACTACACATGACAGCCACTTAATATTTGGAATGGGGCATCAGTATGGGGTCCTATACTGCGCCTCCCCTTTTCGGCCATATCAGATCACCACTTCCTGTTGACCAACTTTGTGCCTTTTTACATTTATTTTCAAAATTGTGACTTTTTCTTCGCATTTTTCTCAGCAACTACACATGACAGCCACTTGATATTTGGAATGGGGCATCAGTATGGGGTCCTACACTGCACCTCCTTTTTTCGGCCATATGGGATCACCACTTCCTGTTTACTGACTTTGTGCCTTTTTTACTTTCCTTTTCCAAATTGTGACTTTTTCGTCGCATTTTTCTAAGGAACCTCACACGACAGCTACTTCATATTTGGTATGGAGCTTCTTTGAAGGGATTTATACTGCATCTCCCTTTTTCAGCCATATTGCTGTACTACTTACTGTTTTTATGACTTTATGATTTTTTTTACTTTCATTTTCCATGGTGAACTTTTTTGTCACTTTTCTCGGCAACCAAACATCCAACTGTGTAAATGCTTGTATTGTGTCCACACTTGTAATGTGTCCACACCTGTATTGTGTCCACACACACTTAATTTTGCACTTTTTGATTCAGGGTTGAATGAGCGGGGGTATAACTGGCTGCCATTCGGCGACAACTCTTGTTTCATATATAAACTAAGTTTTTAATACCCAAAATGTTTTATGAATCTCCTAAAAATCATTAGGGGCCTTCTTTTGATCAAGTTCAACACTGTGCATAAAACTTATAAAAATCTGTGAAGGTCATTTCAAGCTATCATACAACATAGAGCTTATTCTCAAGTATGCTGTTTTTCATATAAAAACTATGTTTTCCCCCCAAAAAGTATTCAGATTTTCCCCCAAAACAAAAGGGAGCTTCCTTTGGACAAGACCAACCTTGTGTATCAAAATCATTTAAATCCCTGAAGGCAATCTTAATCTATTGTACAACATAGAGCTAATTCTCAAAATATGCACTTTTTCATATAAAAACTAATTTTTTCCCTCAAAATTGTTTTCAAATTTTCCTCAAAAATGAAAGGGAGCTTCCTTTAGTCAAGTTCAACTTTGAATATCAAAATCATGAAAATCCCTTCAGGCAATTTTAAGTTATCATACAACATAGAGCTAATTCTCAAAATATGCACTTTCATTTAAAAGCCAAGTTTTTTCTCAAAAATCATTTTCAGATTTTCCTCAAAAACAAAAGGGAGCTTCCTTTTGTCAAGTTCAACATTGAGTATCAAAATCATTGAAATCCCTGGTGGCAATCTTAAGTTATCACAGACATACAGCTAATTCTCAAAATATGCACTTTTTCATAGAAAAACTAATTTTTTTCCCCAAAAAGCATTTTCAGATTTTCATCAAAAACAAAAGGGAGCTTCATTTGGTCATGTTCAACTTTGAGTACAAAAATCATAAAAATCCGTATGGGCAGTCTTGAGTTATTGTACGACATAGAAAACGCTGACAGACAGACAGACAGACGGACAGATGGACGGACAGGCTGATTACTATAGGGCGCCTCCATTTCATTGCGGGGCCCTAATTATTGCAAACACAACTATGTTTCACTGACTGACAGACTTAAACCTACATCAATCACAATCATTGTATCATTTCATCATTTCAAATATTTTATTGATAATAAATCAAAGGGATTGGATAACAGGCAAAGCCTATGTATATCCTTTCCCAAAACAAGATGGAATATGTATAGATTATTATATGTCTATTCCGGTATCTGCCCTGATATCAGTCCCGAGACCTGATATCTGCCCGACGTGGTAGCGGAGGGCAGATACCGGTGGAGGGCTGATATCGGGGCATATACCGGAATAGACATATCATAATCTTTTTATCACATATTTGACGGGGGAATGTTGCAAGCTAAAAAAAAACAATTATATATTTATTTTGCTTTTAAGATTGATAAAATTTGGGCAAAGTCAGATTGACCAACCCCCCTCCCCCAACCACCACCCCACTTCCTTTTAATTGTTGCAATACGTATGGTACATGTATATGTTGAGATATGCTTAAATAGAACGGATCAAATAGTGTTCAGAAACTGCATCTTTCTCGTCTGAAAGATGAAAAAATCTTGCCAGGAATAACAATGCAATGTGAACTGAACTGCAGTGTCGCTGTCAATCTTGACTTGACGAAATCTTATGGAATTCACCTCCTGTCCGAAGCCCATGTTTGAAAATTTCAGCACCAAAAAGGTTTCCCTTAGGTGTTTCATTTTAAGGCACCAACAAATTCGGACTTTTCATTTTCAAAACGATTCTGAACCAAGAACAAGCTGCGGCTTCATCCATATTTTGTTTACGTTGCTAGATGACGTCATCAAAACAGGGCAGATAACAGTTATCTGCCCCGGACACGGATATCGATTAGACTTTCATCCGGTTATTACATATGCAAAATGGTACAATTTGCGTATAAATATGTGATAAATACATTTATCAACAAGAATGAAAAATAGAATATACAGACCATATGACACACAACCTATGTTTCATTATTTGAACATTTGTCAAGTATTATATGAAAACAAATGAGATATTTAAATATATAGTAAGTTATAGAAGTATAATCTTTAATTAATTGAACCAGATTGGTAGTATGACATGGTAAGTAAAAGTATGATAGGAAAATATACATTATAGTACTTATAATTAATTTATATTTTCCACCAAATATTAATTAGTTTATCTTTATTAATTAAAATATTAGACAGTATTTTAATAATAATAATGAAGAAAAAAAAATATATTGAACAATGATGTTGATGTTCAAAATTTAACCAATTGACGTATGATTCATTTGAACAAAGAAAAAAAAAACTTAATATTCTATAAACATTAAAATTAATCTCATAAAGAATACAGGTAGAAAATAAAATAACAAAATTTATAAGCAGCAATAATATGTCCAATATTATATAAAAAAGTATAACCGCATGTTATGTATATGCATATATTGATATAAATAGTAATAGTACATCTGAAAACTATTTAGATGCATATATCCTTCCATTAGAATCTTTTAGTTTCATCAATATATTGTTGTACTGCATTAAAAATAGATGTATTTTCCTCCGGAGACAGATCGTAAAAAATCAAGAAGAGGCAACTGATGATAACTTCTAAGAACATGAAATAATTTTGCACGTTCTCTAGCATAAAGATTACATACATAAAAATAGTGGTAGTTATCTTAAATATCATACCCACAGGCACACTGAGAGCTCTCCGATGAGTATGAATGAAAAAGATGATGATTTAAATAACTTACTTCATTCCGAAGTTGACAATGAATAATATTCAAATGA
>MJUU01017152.1:129127-142335 GCA_002080025.1 Modiolus philippinarum | reverse complement strand
GGGGGGAGCTTATTTAAATTACAATTTTGTTTTTTCTTTAGTAATGAAAGTGACATCATATTTTGCACTTCCTGGTATAAATTATTCCATAAATCCAAAGCGCAAGGAAAAAAACTTCGTTTATATGATTGGGTATTACTCCTTGGAATATTGAAAAATCTCTAGTTCCTGAGAGGAGAATTATCCTCAGTATTAATATGTGACGTAACATATTCAGATCTATAACTGGGAAGGTACCCATTCAAGGATTTATGTACAAAGATAAGCTTTTGTTTCTTTCGTCTTTCTTTGAGGGAGTCCCATCCCAGTTCATTATATAATTTTAATCTAGATGTGCCTCTTCGCATACCAGTCACTATTCTAGCTGCCTCATATTGAACAGATTCAATGAGGTCAGATTCTTGACTTGTACAGTTATCCCATACTAAGTTTCCATACTCTAAAATGGGTCTAATAAACCCAAAGTAAAGTTTCTTGAGTGAGTTTCTATCAAGATTACGTTTGAACATTCTTAAGGCATTTAACCAAGAACAGGCTTTCGAATAAATTTCATTAACATGATCTTTCCATAAACCCTTTGAATTCAGGTTCAAACCAAGATGTTTGTGCACAGAAATATTTTCTAAGGCACTACTATTAAGGTACAATGTAGGAATATTGATATTTTGCTTTCTAGTAAACAAAATGGATTTAGTCTTGCTGGAGTTAAATTAGTTGACCTTGAATATAAACTATCAAGATCTGAATTCAGTGACTCAGCAGCTGTTTCCTGGTTGTAAACAACACAATAGAGTGAAGTATCATCTGCAATAATTTTATTTTATTAGAGACAACATGGACTATGTCGTTGACATACAATAAAAACAGGTACGGCTTTAAAATTGATCCCTGTGGAACACCAGCGTTGATAGAATTCCATGTAGATTTGTATCCGTCCATACATACACGTTGTTTTCTATCACATAAGTAGCTACTAAACCATTCCAACAAGTTCCCTTTAATGCCATATTTTCTCAGTTTATATAATAAACCAGTATGCCAGACTCTGTCAAATACCTTAGAAACATCACAAAATATAAATCTGACATCTTTACCTACATCTAGATTTTTCATAATTTCATCATAAATAATTAGTAGTTGATTAACAGTTGAGTCTTTATGTCGAAATCCAGATTGATTATCTATTTAAATATTATTTTGATGTATATAGTTATGTAGGTGCTTGAGTATTATTTTTTCATACATCTTACCAAAACAGCTGGTTACAGATATGGGTCTATAATTACAAGCACTTTCACTACCCCCTTTCCCTTTATAAATAGCAGTTATATTTGCCATTTTCCAGCCGGCCTGCACAACACCATGATGTATACTTTTATTAAATAGAAAGATAAGGGTTTTACCAATGGCTGGAAAATGGTTTTTAATAACTTAGGAGGAAGGTTATCTGGACCACCGGGTTTAGAAATATGAAGAATATCGAACTGATCAATCACATCCTGTTCAATAACAGTAGTATAAGAGAGCTCACAAGGGGCAAGCAGGGGGATATTAGGTAAATCAGGCTCTATCTCCAGGGTAGATACTGATGAGAAATAATCATTTATAGCACAAGCTTTTTTCAATGGGATGGTAATAGATATCACCATTAACCTTAATAGGACTTTTGACATTATTCAAGTTTTTAAATTTTATAATATTCTTGGCAATACGCCACCATTTTCCAGGAGGGACAGATTTGTCTAATAGAGAATTTTGTAAATTTATAATATACTGTTTTTTTCACATTTCTAATCATATCGATTACTTCATTTCTTATTTTCCTGAAGTTTTGCCAGTCACTTGCAAGATTTTTGCTTTTTTGTGTAAACGATTCCTTTTTCTCATCTTACACTTAATATCATTTCTAATCCAAGGTTTATCCTTAGGACGAATACGAATAGTCTTTTGTGGAATAAACATATTAACAGCATAATTAATTTCCTGACTAATGTTTTCATTTATTAGATTAAATCATTGTAAACCTACAATACTTAAATTGCACACAGCAAATTTACAGAGGGTATTTGTTTACCCTTCTGTCTGTCAGGTCTGTTCTTACAAGTGCAGCAACTCCTCTGAACCCTGTCATCAGATTTTTGTCTCACTTTCGATGAATGTCACTGAAAGCAAGACATATTTCTTAAAACTTCAACTTTGAGTATATCACTTATATTCAAAATATATTCAAGTCCCCAGATAGCTGAGGGTTTGAACTTTCTAGCAGTACCTGTTTCAAACTAGACCTGTCACCGAATGACAGCCAGATATACAACCCCCTCATTGAACCCTGAATCAATATGGCAAGTGCAATTTAAGTGTGTGTTGACACAATACAGTTGTACAGTACAATTGTGGACACAATACTAGTATGGACACAATCTTTTTCCAGAAAATTTTCAAAGATGAATTATCTCCCCTTCTGAAATCCGGGGAGCAACCATATGACTTCATGCACATCTTCAGGTGATGTACTACAACTGTAACATTTCATTGAAATCAAAGCATTGGATAAAGAGGACATGTGCTGAAAAGTTCGCCTCCCCTTTTTCCAGAAAATATTCAAAGACAAATTATCCCCCCTTCAAAATTTCGAGCAACAACCATATTACTGCATTCACATCTTCAGGTAGTGTACTACAACTGTTTAACATTTCAACAAAATCCAACTACCTGTTAAAGAGGACATGAACTGACAAATTTTCTAGAAAATATTCAAAGATGAATTATCTCCCCTTCAAATTTTTGGGCAGCAACCATATTACTTCATGCACATCCTCAGGTGGTGTACTGTGTAAAATTTCATCAAAATTCAAGCAGTCGTTTAGGACAACATGAGCTGACAAGGTGCATGGACGGATAGACAGGGTGATTCTTACATACCCCCAAACTTTGTTTGCGGGTGGTATAATGACCTTGACTTTGTCTTCATGGTTCAATAACTTCATCAAAATTGCTACATAGTTTCACATTCCATGCAGTCTGACACCTGTCATGTAACCTTGACCTGAATTTCATGGTTCAATGACTTCCTATATTTTTTACATTCATGTCCATTTCTCAGCAAGTTTAACACGTAGACAATCTATACTTGTCCAATTGTTACATGCCAGTCTGACACCTGTCTTGTAACCTTGATCTAAATTTCATGGTTTGTTGACTTTGTTGAAGTTTGTTAAAGTTTACATTCATGTCCTTATCTCAGCAATGGTAACTCTTATACAGTCCATACTTGGTCAATTGTTGCATCTAAGGAACTTGCTAGTCTGACATCTGTCATGTAACCTTGACTAAAGTTTAATGGTACAGCGGATTGATAAATTTTTACATTCATTTCTGATCCATTGTAACACTTAGACAGTCCACATCAGTTTTTTTAGCTCATCTGGCCTAAAAGGCCGTGTGAGCTTTTGCCATCACTATGTGTCCATTGTCTGTCCTCCATCAAAAATTTCAAAAATCTTCTCCTCTGAAACCTCTGGGCCAAATGTAACCAAACTTGACTTGAATCATTACCAGGGTATGGCTTCTCAAAATTGTGTTTGATTAGTCAGCTGGTCAAACAAATTGGCCGCCATTACTAAAAATAGAACATAGCGGTAAATTGCTGTTTTTGGCTAATAACTCGAAAACCTTTACAGATATCAAAAATCTGACATGGGATAAAAATGATCAGCATGATGAGATCTACCCACTGTGCAATTTTGAAGAAAATCTGAAACCAATCTTGGAGTTATAGCCCTTTTTCCGTTAAATTTTCAAAATTTTTGCATTTTTTATTTTTTATTTCAAAAAGTGTAACAGATAGAGGTCAAGTGTAAATTGCAAAAATGTTCAGCATATCAAGATCTACCCACTCTGAAATTTTGAAGAAAATCCATAAACCCTTGTAGGAGTTATTGCCCTTTTTTCACCGAATTTTTAAAATTTTCATATTTTTATACGACTGCAAAATATTTTGTGGTTGTATAATGGTATGGCGCTGTCGTCGTTGTTGTCGTTGTTGTCGTCCTCGTTGTCGGCGTCGTTTTCGTCGTCGTCAGCGTCTTTGTCTGTAGACACTTTAAGTTTTAGCCAATAACTCAATTTCAAGTTAATCAATCCTTATGAATTTTTAACACGATGTTCCTTGGCACCAAAGAAAGGTGTGGATCGGTTTTGGTTATTATGGCCCTTCCCGTTTTAAAAATAGGGGCCAAAAAGGGCAAAATTGAGTGTTTTCACCTATTTAGCTGTAGAATTTTTTATTAATTATCAGATTTTGATGGGTTTCTTTCAGTGTGCTCCTGAGGTAATTTCCAATCAGCAGTATGGCAACGGATTTCACATCGCATGTACCGTTCATAAGATAAATGGGGTCCAAAAGGGGCGAATTTTAAGAATTTTATTTTTTTATTTTTAGTCTGATTTTGATGCCGTTTTTTGCAATGGATTCCTTATAAAAAAGTAAATAGGTGCTTCACCATCAGATTTTTGTTAATATGTTTCCTTTCCAATTATGAGGGGCCAAAAGGGGCAAAAATTGCAAACATGCAGATTACATAAAATTTTTATTTTTCATCGGATTTCGATGGGATTTTTTTCTTTGGATTCCTCTTGATGTAAGCTTTCAGTCGTATGTCATTGGGTTTGGCGTAGCTCTTACCGTTTCCGAGCTATGAGGGGCCGAAGGGGGCCAAAATCGTAAATTTACAGATAACCTTAAATTTTTATTTTTCATCAGATTTTGATGGAAATTTTTTCTTTGAATTCCTCTTGATATAAGCTTTTAGAGTTAGGTCAAAGGATTTTTCATAGCTCTTACCGTTTCCGAGGTACAAGGGGTCAAAAGGGCCAAAATTGCAAATTTTCGAAATATGTGAAATCTTTATTTTTCATCGGATTTGGATGGGATTTTTTTCTTTCAATTCCTCCTGATATAAGCTTTCAGTACTATGTCAATGGATTTTGCATAGCTCTTTCGGTTTTGGAGCTACAAGGGGTCAAAAGAGCCAAAATTGCAAATTTTCAAAATATGTGAAATCTTTTTCACTGGATTTCAATAGGATTTTTTTCTTTGGATTCCTCTTGATGTAAGCTGTCGGTAGTATGTCAGTGGATTTTGCATAGCTATTACCATTTTCGAGCTACAAGGAGTCAAAGGGCCAAAATTATAATTTTTCGAAATATTTGAAATCTTTATTATTCTTCGGATTTCGATCAGTTTTTTTTCTTTGGATTCTTCTTGATATAAGCTTTCAGTGGTAAATTTGGCATAGCTTTTACCGTTTCCGAGCTAAAGGGGCCAAAGGTGCCAAAATTGCAACTGATTTAAGCTCTTTATTTGGTCCATTTAATTACTGTATCAAGCTCTTAACTGTGACATTACTGTGTCCTCATTCATTTTGAATTACACTTGTTCAAATTTCAGTATTTCAGCATTCGACATGCTGCGGTCGTATCATGCTGCACTCGGCGTAGCCCTTTATTCATCTTTTATTTCCAAAACTATAGAAGATGAAGGTTAAGTGTAAATTGATGAAATATTTGCCATGCTGTGGCAACTTCAAAACTGATATTGAAAATTTTTCCTTTGACCGCCATTTTCAAAATGGTTGCCAAAAAAGGCGGGAAAATTCAACACTGTCCGATTTCAATGAAATTTGATTTCCAAATAGATACTGATGTTGCGACTTCAAAACAGATGTTGAAAATTGTTTGTTGACTGCCATTTACAAAATGACATCTCCACTTCAAAACTTGTGTCGTAAGTGGTCCTTACCAAGAACTTTTTTGCAAAAAAAAAGCCCAACAAAGAAATATAGTAAAACATGATCAGACTTTAAAAACAGTTCAAGATATTGGAGGTGTTTGAGCTACGAAAGTTTGAGAAACTGAAGATCAACTGTATAACTTACAATGTTACCTTGATTGTGGCAACTGAAAGCTAGGTGAGCGATACAGGCTCCTGGGAGCCTCTGGTTTATATTCATGTTCATTTCTCGGCCATTGTAACACCTAGACAGTCCATATTTGGTTTATTGTTTCATCTTAGTGGATACATGTCAGAGTGAAATCTGTCAAGTAGGTTAGACTCTACTAAATGACCAATCAGCTGCTGGCATAATCAAAACTAGTACTTATATAAACAAAGCCATGCTACTTTCGCTTTGAATAAAACTGTCAATATTGACAATATCCGAGTTCTTAAACGCTCTTGTGATCAAGAAACACTTCCGGATTGACAAGTATTTTGATTCAGTCTGTCTCATTGCATGGAAAAAATACTGAAGCCTCATCAATGATGACACGTATGCGCAAGGATCTGAAAGGGAAAATTGGTAATTTGCATACCCCAGTTGAATGAGGTGATAGAAATTTCTTATTAGACTTTAAAGTTGGGTCTTCGCTCGGATATGTTACTTGGCAGACGTGCAACTTTGAGAAAATCATATCGCCGCACAAAGTGAACTTCAGGTAATTTTGAAAATTCACAAAACGTTATAATGGCCACCTATGGAAAATATTAAGTGGAGTCTGACCTTAAGCCGAAAATTGAGGGGAAATAAAATTTTTGCCAAGAAGTGACTTTTTATGTTTCAATTGGTGAAGTATGTCTAGGTTATAGGAAATAAAGGTATATTTTGCACCTAAGATCAACCGGTATCAAATTACAGACCTGTTCAGATGTTATGTAATATTTCGCAAAATTTAAAGAATTTCACTTTTTTCAAGCCCCTGTCAGACTTTAACCAAGGTTAAAGGATATAGATACACTAAATGAGTTAGAATAGATTAAATGCAAGTTACATATGCATGAAAAGTTATGATTTTATCCAGAAAATTCTTGAAAATGTTAAAATTAATGTTTTCTTATATTACGACATATATCGCTAGTTTGAACAATACAGCCTCATATAAAATCCCAATTTTTTTCAACATCATATATTTTTTGTACTTGAATTTATTTATATTTGTAGTATACATAATGTTTGAACCTATCATACACAAATTTGAGCGTTGAAAAGCTCCAAATCTTATTCTGAGTGCCTTTTTATGTTGCGTCATGTCACAATGTGAGATTTTTACTAATTTCACGTCCAATTTTTACAATAAATTGCAATTTTATTCATAGTTGCTCATATTTTTCACATCAATGATGCATTGATTTGCATAATGAATCAGACAAGGGAGGTATAACAGGAAAAATTTAGCAGCTGGATGCAGTTTTAAACATTTGGGACACACTTTCATACTGTCCCCATGACAAGTAAAGACTGAATTTTCAACAAATTTTACTCTTAATTGTATTTTGTTGGATAAAAGAATATTATGAACAATCTCTATTCACTTTTTTTGAGTTTGTTTTACCTTTGTATTGCTTATGATGATCCTTTGGTATCAGTTATATATAATTAGAGTGAATTGTATGGACAGAATCTGACCTCAGAAACACATGCTGCAAATGGGGGGAGGGGGCTTAAAATGACCAGTTTTTCACCATTTGTATGACTGCTTTCTTTGTAAGAAGTAATTTAATGATAGTAAAGTGCACCAATATGCTATAAAGTATCACAAAGATAGTGAGATGTATGTAAAACAGTCATTCAAGTTCTATTTTCCAAGTTGAACCATTATCAGAACCTTGAAATTGTGCTGAAAACACTTAAGTACCAGGTATTTGAAATAAGGAATATAATTTGTTCAAGGGGCAGAAAACATCTTTGTTTTAAGTTTTCTATTTGGATATTCATTAAGCTACATGATAAAGACCAATAAGTGAACTTTTAAAACATTTAATGACCTATTAAGGTTAGACTCTACTAAATGACCAATCAGCTGCTGGCATAGTCAAAACTAGTACTTATATAAACAAAGCCATGCTACTTTCGCTTGGAATAAAACTTTCAATATTGACAATATCCGAGTTCTTAAACGCTCTTGTGATCAAGAAACACTTCCGGATTGACAAGCATTTTGATTCAGTCAGCCTCATTGCATGGAAAAAATACTGAAGCCTCATCAATGATGACACGTATGCGCAAGGATCTGAAAGGGAAAATTGGTAATTTGCATACCCCAGTTGAATGAGGTGATAGAAATTTCTTATTAGACTTTAAAGTTGGGTCTTCGCTCGGATATGTTACTTGGCAGACGTGCAACTTTGAGAAAATCATATCTCCACACAGTGAACTTCAGGTAATTTTGAAAATTCACAAAACCTTATAATGGCCGCCTATGGAAAATATTTAGTGGAGTCTGACCAGTAACCTTGACCTCAATTTCATGGTCCAATGACTTTTTTATTTTTAAATTCATGTTCATTTCTTGGCAAATGTAGATACAAATGCGTCTCACATGAATAATATTATTATTAACATTGTCTCCAATACAGGATGAACTTACTACAGAAGGTTGAGACACATGCCTGACTAGATGTGAAAATAAAGAGTAGCAAAGTCATATAGGGTTAAAGTTATCAGACTGACATATACCCACTAAGATGTAACAATAAAATTATTATGGAGAGTCTAGGTGTTACAATTGCTAAGCAATAGACATGAGTGTAAAAAACTAAGAATTGGGGTTGATGTACGAACATGCCAAGTGTCAGGCTGGCATGCTTCAACTTAGAAATCACATTTGACCAAATGTTGATTTTTGGTGTTACATTTGCCAAGAAATGAACATGAATGTATGGCCTGATATGTCAACAGAATAAACTGAGACGTGTACAAATGAACAATAGAATGAACTGGTAAGTGCAATATGTGTACCTCAGGATATTTCTTTGATGGAATATAAAAAGACAATAACACTAAAACATTAATGTATCAATAAATTTTATAATAAATAAAAATAGTTATGTTTTTTAAGACCTCTACCATAAACTCTACACCAGAATGGATTTGAAAATAAACTATTTTACATTTGATCAAAGTCATATAACTCAGACTGTAATTTGATTTTTTTTTCTCAATTTCTAGAAATTATTTATGCATGTACAATACTAAGAGTCTTATTTCATACATAATATTATTGCTTCAACATCATGCTAAGGTGTCCATATTTAAAACAATCTTTTATTTCTGGCATATACAAATAATTTGGAATATATGTATCTTTGTCATTTAGTTACAAAAACAGAGTTAAAAATTTCTAAATGCATAGGAATGTAATTTCAAGCAATATTAGTATACATACATGTATATGCATAAGATATATGATGTCAATCAATTGAGACTTGCAAAGCATAAATACCATATTTATAAAAATTACAAAGACTTCTTAATGCTGAGACATTTGAGGATTGAAATACCGTATATCGAGTTATTTTCACATGTGTTTAATTTTCGCTATGTTCGCAGTAGACAATCTAGCACGAAAATTGATCTCCTCCCAAATTTCATTGCCCATTTTAAATGCATTACAGAAAACTGTAAAACTTGAACTATGAGCACAGCAAATAAATCCCTACCTTGTTTCACACCAAAATCAAAACAAAAGCCGACACGAAAATAACCCGACATACGGTATGTGCATTTATTATACAGATAGCTGCCATTACTGAATTTTCTTTTGTTCAATGAATAGGAAATTGTCACCAGTAAAATTGACTCTGGTAAGAGGCATCACAATATCATTGACAATTTGTTGTACTGTAAATATCCAGATGCACTGTCATGAAAAAATTATCTGTAATGAATTTGTATCTAAAATCTTTATATATTGTAAAATTCTATATAACTAATTGTAGGTGATGAATATCAATTTAAAGTTACTCATGGCCATCTAATGTTATGGATTCAACTTAAGGCAGAACCTGTTCCACCACTCGTTTAGCCCTTTGGCATAGTTCGGAACTAGTCAAATTATCTTGATATTCAACAATAAACAGAGATGAAATTATGATTGATAGAAAAAAGCAGAAATCCACTACACTGGAAGTAGGTCTATAGTAAAAGAAACAAATATAATGGAGCAGCTTGAAAGCAAAAAAGCAGAAATCCGCGGATCCGCGGAAAACTTTCATCACTGAATAAAGTAATAAACATACATAAAATATAATAAGATGAGTATTATAAATATTAGCTGGTCCATGTAATAAATAGTTGTACTGATAGGAAAGAAATGTGTATCCAAATCTTGCTAGTGAGAAACTTTCATCAAAGCTAAACATACCTTCTCGTTTCATTGGCACTTTTTTGCCACTCAGTTTATTGGAAATATGTTAAGATGGCAATTGAGTGTATATTTTTACTGGTCTTGAAAACTTCTAGAATTTAAGTCTATTTTTAGAAATAGTGACCTTGACCTTGGGAGTACCAATCAAAAAATCAAAAGGTTTCTACTTGTGTAAAAAGAAAGCATGTGACCAAGTTTCATTTGACCTAAAGTTTAATCCGTAAACAAAAAAGGTGGATGTACCTAAAGATAGACCAAAGTAAGAATAAAAGTATACCTAGCAAGGGGATTTGAAAAAAATATACAATCAAGTTTCCCAGTAAAAAAAATTCATGTCTACGTCCATGATGTTTGCTAGTCATGATCTGAGATCTTTTGGGTATAACGTTTCAAAATTGATCTAGACTTAAAGCGCTATTCCCTGCTTTTTTGACATACATCTTTAATAAGGCTACACAACAATTTTATTCAAATAACCATTTTAAAGACACATTTTCATCTAGCATATCTATGGACACTACACACACCTCAATTCTTCAGCGTGTGGATAATGCCACAAACATCTTGAATTCACAATTCTAGTTACAAAATAAAACAAACTCAAGTGATACATAATACATGTACATATCTCCAATTCACCATGCTAGTGACACGCACTAAACAACTTCAATTCACCACACTAGTGACACATAATACACAACTTTATCACGAAACAGACACATAAATCACAACTTAAATTCACTTTTCTATTTTACTTTTACACCTTCTATTCACAAAATTCCATTAGTTTATAAAACTGATTTAATTCTATTTTTGGAGTGAAAACAATCATGTAATTAAGATCTTCAGAGGGTAAATTATAGATTGTATCGTCACAAATATCTGTTTTCAAGCTCTGCTAACACATCACTCGAAAACTTAATACACACCAGTAAATCCTAAAATATAGCATGGTTATCACTGTTGTAATGGACAACCAACACACTGCCACATTTTATCCTTTTATGGACACACAACACTTGCCTTAAATTCATCACTAAGCAGACACACAATTTTTTAAAATCCAGCATAAACGTAAAATAAGAATAATTCATTTTTTTTTTCAATACAATACAAACAAATACTTCTACAACTCCTCACAAAAACTGTATCATAAAATATGTAACATTTTATAAAGTAACACTTTAATCTTGTCAAAATTGTTAACAATAACATTATACGTTAAATATTCATATCAATAAGGCCATATCAATATTGTAATTTGTTTACCATATCTATAATAGAGCACCATCTAAAATAGACGATGGCATGTCCCCTATACAGGGCTACTTTCTGTGAGACATACTGAAAGTTCAGTTATTTCCATTTGGACAACAATATATTCTGTATGTATATTTTTACATAATGCTCTTTCTGTGTGCACAGTTTCATCAAAATCAATCAAATATTAAATGAAAAAATTATGCAGACAGCATGTGAACAGACAATTAGAGGATGGACCAGGTAATTCAGTTAAGGTTTTGATGGTGGGGTAAATATTTGAAGTTAGCTGAGGTGGGAAACAAGTGTTCTAAGGAAAAAATCCCTTCCCATATTGAAAATCTTGGATCTTTCAAT
This sequence comes from Modiolus philippinarum, assembly GCA_002080025.1. Lineage (NCBI taxonomy): Eukaryota > Metazoa > Mollusca > Bivalvia > Mytilida > Modiolidae > Modiolus > Modiolus philippinarum. Next base: position 130,515 of record MJUU01017152.1, on the reverse strand, counting down.
TAAAAAAAAACAGAAAATAGAAAACATTACTCTAACAAGGGTTGTATCCAAGAGACACTTATTCTGTCCCTGACAATGTGACATACATTGAGGGATTTACATGCAGGTTAGGGTTAAACAATGCCCTCTTTGTCAGAGGCTATAAAATCAATCCAAAAAGCAAAAAAAAAAAAAAAAAAAAAAAAAAACCAACAGTAACAATAAAATTTCAAACAAAAAATATACACAGACAATACAATTAAATATAAAGCTACATCAAAATACAATTTATATATTCTGCTGAGGTGAAATATCCAGGTAAATCCTGCAATTTGATTGGTTACCTTGACAGGTGATATGAGACCGTATCTCCGTGGTAGCAAAATCACAATTTTTATACGCTTTTAATAGAAAATTATAGCACTTCTAGCAGAATATAAAAGTTATTCGGGCTTCACAGGGGATACGGGTTAATATTCCCTGTCTGTGCCCTATATCCCCTTCGCCTGACGGCTCAGGGGATATAAAACACAAACAGGGAATATGAACCCGTATCCCCTGTGAAGATTCCTGAATAACATATAATATCCTGCTAAAATGTAAATTGTTGATTGAGGAATGTTACTTATAAAAGATCAAACCAAAAAAATCATTCAACAAAGCATTGAATTCATCACTGAGGGGGGTCAGCCCTTTTTTTTTGGATGTTTTAAAGCTCAGGATTTCAGGATATTTATGATTTAAGCCTGGGATTTTGGGAAATGAATTTACCGGGAATCCGGATTTCAGTCTTTAAGTTTCTTTGTAGTTCAGGATTTCGGGATTTAGAAAAAAATAAAGTCAGGATTCTAGGATGAGACCCCCCCCCCCCATCACCATATCAATGTGTATCAACTGTCAGATCCATAATTGACAACTATGTTGTAAATGAATGATGCAGAGCCATTGATTTGTGGAAATCAGGCCAAGTCAATTTGGCATGCTATGCCCGAGACTTACTTCTAATGTCTCAAATTTAAAAAAAATCAGTGGTTTCTACTACATTGTCTATGAGAAATTTTCTTTTTACTAAAAAGACATAAAAGCTTAAGGTAGTAGACCTAGGTTAAGGGACATAACTCTTAATAAAGGGCTACGCCAAGCGCAGCATGATACGACCGCAGCATGTCGACCACTGAAATTTCAACAAAAGTAGTTTAAAGTGAATGTGGACACAGTAAAGAGCTTGACACAATAATTAGATGGACACAAAAAGAAGCTAGACACAGTTATTAGCTAGAAACAAAATAGGGAAAAAACCCTTTTGATTACTTACTGATAAAAAACCATAAGAGCTATGCAAAATATGCACTATCAACTAAAACTTTACATCCATAGAAATTCAAAGAAAAAATCCATCGAAATCTGAT
>MJUU01017152.1:110168-121058 GCA_002080025.1 Modiolus philippinarum | reverse complement strand
ATCAGAGATGCATGCACGTTCAAGGTTAAATGATCCTTCCATGTACAGTGACTGAGATCTGAACTCGGACATAAACTTGAATGTAAGTCACTCAAGCAGAAAATATAGGTCAAAGTGACCTTATTTTGCCTGGATGCTGACCTACCACCAGAGATGCATGCACATGCACAGTTAGATTATTGTACTATGCATAGTAACTGAGATATGAACTAAAATGTAAATTTGAATGCAAGCCACTCAAGCGGAAAATATAGGTCAGAGAGACCTTATTTTCTTGGAGGCTGTGAGTTAGCCCAAGATGCACCTGCATGCAAAGTTTGATGACCCTAAACTGCATAGTTACTAAGATATATACCCAAATGTGGACGCGGACGCGGACACGGACGCGGACGCCGGGGGTACTCCAATAGTCCCCCTCAACTTCGTTGAGGCGAACTAAAAATATGAAAACCACTTTGCAAAACAATAATTCTAGTGTTAACTTCGTCAACATAGGGTCTCAATTATTTCTAGAAATTGACATGAAATGATTACATCATTGACCAATCACCAACTGAGAAAAAAATCTATCCCCATGTTAGGTATCATTTGTTTCAACAAATTGGTCAGGACATTATTAAATTTGCTAGGAATTAGAGAAAATATTGAATGTCATTTCTGTGTCTGTCATCTATTTTGTTTAGAAGTTTGGAATACGCACCAAGAAAAGTTGCTTCATATAAATAGTAAGTCTGTATTTTTAGCAAAAAAGAACATATATTTATATATTTATTAAGGAAATTGTAAATTTATGATAATTGTTTACCTATTTCACATAGATTTCCAATATATCCTGGTCTACAATGACAAAACCCACTGACAGGATCACAGGTACCAGTGGAACCAGTTGAACATGAACATGTCTGTTCACAATTTTTCCCATAATGCCCTGGTGAACAGGAAGTATTACATTTGTCTCCCTTCCATCCAGCCTGACATACACACCCAGCTGTAAAGCAAACAAACTTGAAACATGAGCAAAATCATTCAAACATGTGATAACAAGCAAAGTATCATTTATAGGACACTTGTTCAGATTTCTAATGTAAAGAGATGCACCTGTTAAGCTATACAAAAATATATGGACTGCATATTTTCATTTATACATAAAGAAATGAAAACACTTTGATATATTGCTTCCATTGTTAAAATAGCAACCATGCATATTGATGCCGCTGATAGCATAAGCCAGTATTTATCACCAACAAATCAATCAGTTTACCATTTCAAAAACTATGCATTATGGGTAGTGTACACCAAAATATTTTAATTTGTTGAGAAGGTAAATAATGTAATGTCATTGGTGTAAAATAATTTGTTTATACAACACATAAAATTACCAGGCAACTAATTCTGACGCCATTGATGTCACCTAGTAACATTGGATGTCAAGTACCATCTGGAGGTCAAAACATTGTATTTTGTGGCTGTAAATGTATGAAAAATTAAACAAACAGAGTTGAAAATGCAAGATTTGGAAATCTCAGACACCCTCCTCTAATATTTCAATGATTTCTGACATGGCAAGCCCTTGAAATCCTACCCTTGGGTGTCTGATATTTCTCAATTTTGCACTACCACTGGTGTTAGATTCTTATAAACTTTACCTTCTGTACAGTTGCCATGGTGTGAACAATCACCTGGGCAACTCAGCTGGTCACATGACACTCCTGTCCAATGAGAATAACAGTGACATTTTCCTCCTTCACATGTCCCATGACTAGAACAATCTAATGGCGAGCACTCAGCTTCATGAACACATAAAATGGTGGATACATTTCTGGCGCAATTAAATTTCTTATTATCTGTACTAAAAATTAATAACATTATTTATAATTGTTCAATCTCCAAAATAAGCAAATTATGAAAGAAGCAATAATCTGACACCTGTATTTTTGAAAATATTTTTTTTTCAGATACTTTGAGGGCTTTAGCTGCAATAGCTTGAACACCATGGATATCTAGAACCCTTTTTTCTGGTCCTTTTAGTCAAGTTTAAAGGTAGTGTAACCTCAATAACTCAAACATCCCTCTAACTCTGACTGTTTTCATATGTCCCTTGGGTGTTTGAACCATTGAAGTTTGACTGTAGTTATTTGTTCTCTATCATCTTTTATACATCTTTTGGTTTATTGTCTTCCAAATCTTTTGATCAGATCTGCATTGAAGACACAATAAAGTGTTGAAATGAGCATATACAGAATTCAAATTGACAAATATTCAGTATTCAGTTATTTACTTGAACAGTTATACAATATCTGACCTGAGAACTCCATCTAAAGTTAACATATTGCTATTTAGAAGGGGCCATGCTATTGAAAAGTAGACTGTAATCATATGAATAAGAAATTAATTTCTAGTATGAAAGGAAAAACGCCATATTGAATACATATACATACCATTGATTGGTAGGATAGTTGACTAGTGTTCCATTTACAACATAAGTGGATGATCCTCCTCCATCCAAGTTTATTGCATTTACAAATCCATATTGTAGTAAAACGCCATCTTGAATACATATACATACCATTGATCGGTAGGATAGTTGACTAGTGTTCCATTTACAACATAAGTGGATGATCCCCCTCCATCCAAGTTTATTGCATTTACAAATCCATATTGTAGTAAAACGCCATCTTGAATACATATACATACCATTTATCGGTAGGATTGTTGACTAGTGTTCCATTTACAACATAAGTGGATGATCCCCCACCATCCAAGTTTATTGCATTTACAAATCCATATTCTAGTAAAACACCATCTTGAATACATATACATACCATTGATCGGTAGGATAGTTGACTAGTGTTCCATTTACAACATAAGCGGATGATCCCCCTCCATCCAAGTTTACTGCATTTACAAATCCATATTCTAGTAAAACACCATCTTGAATACATATACATACCATTGATCGGTAGGATAGTTGACTAGAGTTCCATTTACAACATAAGTGGATGATCCCCCTCCATCCAAGTTTATAGCATTTACAAATCCATAGTCTAGTAAAACGCCATCTTGAATTCATATACATACCATTGATCGGTAGGATAATTGACTAGTGTTCCATTTACAACATAAGTGGATGATCCCCCTCCATCCAAGTTTATTGCATTTACAAATCCATAGTCTAGTAAAACATCAGCAAATTCATACAAATTCATCCTGAAAAATCAAATATTTTCAAATTATTCTAAAAATCTGATTGCATATAAATTCCATATTACAGTATATTCATAAAACCATTGCTAAAATATTCTAGTCAGTACATACATCTTTTCATATGTCAAGATAAATCTGTCTAAACCAATCATCTTAAGAGAATTTTTTTTGCTAGAAATAGGTTTTACTTAGGTTTTGGTCAAGATATGGTTCCATGTACTGTAAAAATAGTAATTTTTGCTATTTTTGTGGTTGACAAAACAGCACAAAAACTAGTATCTGTGAATTTCTCAAAAGCAATCTGACTGTACTTATATTTTCAGTTGTTCCTAAAAAAAAAAATTGATACACACAAATATGTCCCAGTTCAAGAAACCACACAAATTAGCAACAGCGAAAATTAATACACTTACAGTATTATTTGTACATTAAGTTATTTGGGTTGCCATACAATTACAAAATTACATTCACTTGGTTTAAAAAGTAAGGTACAGGTTTATTTTGTGCAAATGTGTTTGCTGTTGTTTTTTCATCTTTGAAGACAATTATTTCCTCTGTTTTATAAAAACAAATAAGGGCTACTCCGAGCGCAGCATGATAGGACCGCAGCATGTCGACCACTGAAATTTGAACAAGTGTAATTGAAAGTGAGTATGGACATACTAAAGAGCTTGACACAATAATTGCATGGACACAATAAGGGGACTGACCCAGTAATTAGCTAGACACAAACTAGGGAAAATGAAAATTAGCCCTTATGACTCCTTATGGTTCCTCTTTGACATCTTATAGCTCGAAAACGGTAAGAGCTACCACAAATCCGTTGCGATACTACTGAAAGCTTATATCAAGAGGAATAGAAAGAAAAAAATCCCATCAAAATCTGATGAAAAATAAAAATGTTAGGTAATCTGCAAATTAGCAATTTGTCCCCGTTTGGCCCCTCATAGCTAGGTAAGCAAACAAGTTACCAAAATCTAATAGCAGAGCGCTGTGTTAATTTTTCATAAGCAATCCATTGAAAACAACTGCATTAAAATTGGACAAAAAATAAAAAAATTTTTTTTTGGATTCGCCCCTTTTGGGCCCCATTTATCTTGGGAACCGTACATGCTATGTGAAATCCGTTGGGACACCACTGATTGGAAATTTCCTCAGGAGCCCACTGAAAGAAACCCTATCAAAATCCGATGAATAATAAAGATTCTACAGACAAATATGTGAAAACACCAAATTTAACCCTATTTGGACCCCTTTTTTTTTAAAACAGGTGCGGTCACAATGACCAAAACTTCTGCAAGCCTTCCTTTTGTACCAAAGAACAATATATTAAAATTTCATAAGGATTGGTTTACTGGAACAAAAGTTATTGACCAAAAACTAAAGTGTCTACAGACAAAGACAACGACGAGGACGACGACGACAGCACCATACTAATATACGATCGCAAAAATTTTTGCGGTCGTATAAAAACTGAAGCATGCACATCAAATTCGAATTTTTTGTTCTGGTGAAACAACATTTTATTTTTTAATTTTTAATAAGCCTATACACATTTTCTTTTTAGTTTTAAGATTTTTTTTAATGAATTTCATGTCAAATTTATATCCCTTTGGTACTTGTGATAAACTTCAAAATTCTTATCATTTAAAATGAGTTCCCATGTTGTATGATATCAGCATAAATAATTCCCCACTTAATAAAATCGCGAGTTCTTACTGACTGAAGTCACAAGTTCTGACTTACTGAGGTCATTAGTTCTGACTTAGTGAAGTCAAGATTTTCCACTTACTGAAGTCACAAGTTCTGACTAAGTGAAGTCATTAGTTCTGACTTACTGAAGTCAAGAGTTCCCACTTACTGAATTGAAGTGCTCTGTTTTAATAAGTCACAAATTCTGACTAACTTAAGTCACGAAATACAACTTACTAAAGTTATGTTTTGAGCTCTGACTTATTGAGATCATGAGTCCTGACTTACAAAAGTCAAGGCCTCTGACTTACTGAAGCTACAAGCTGAGACTAACTGAATGCACAAGTGCTTACTTCCTGAAGTACATTTACAGTTAACCCATGGTCAATACAAGTACGGACCCAAATTGATGTCTCGCCCGTCCCTACTTGGTCACAAAACAGATGTGAAAACTCTAACTGACTAATTCAGAAAACTTACCATGTTGGCTGACAAAAGCAATATGGCAAACTGTTATATATAACCAAAAACCAAAATGCCAAATATCAGTGACCTACCACTGATATAGATACTGGAGAACCAAACATGTTCACTAGACTGTGAAAATGAGGTCAAGGGCTAAAGCCAAATAGCAGGAAGTCATGTTCCATCTACGAAAAACCCACAAACCAAATATTATTGACCATACATTAATAGATACTTGAAAACTCAACATGCTCACTGAACCGTGAAATTGAGGTCACAGACAAAAGCCATATAGCAGACTGTCATGTACTACCCAAAACCAACCTATATACAAATATCATTGACCTATCACTTATAAGTACTGAGAAAATGACCTAATCACAAAATCTTAACATGCTCACTAGACTGTGAAATTGAGGTCAAGGACAAAAGCCTTATAGCAGATTGTCATGTACTACCTAAGACCAACCTACATACCATATATCATTGACCTAACACTTATAGTTACTGAGAAACTAAACTAAGCACAAAAACTTAACATGTTCATTGGACCGTGAAATTGAGGTCACAGACAAAGCCATATGCCAGACTGACATGTACTACTCAAGACCAACCTAAATACCAAATATTATTGACCTACCACTTATAGTTATTGAGATATGGATCTAATCAGAGAAACTTAACATGGTCACTAGACCGTGAAATTGAGGTCAAGGACAAACTGACATGTACTACTCAAGACCAACCTATATACCAAATATCATTGACCCACCACTTACAGTTATTGAAATATGGATCTAATCAGGGAAACTTAACGTGGTCACTAGACCGTGAAATTGAGGTCAAGGACAAAAGTTGTATGCCAGACTGACATGTACTACTCAAGACCAACCTATATACCATTATATCATTGACCTACCACTTACATTTATTGAGATATGGATCTAATCAGAGAAACTAACGTTGTCACTGGACCCTGCAATAGAGGTCAAGGTCACATGATTTTATGTCCGCCAGGTAGCACCTGATTAGTACTACCACTGGACCAAATATGATGTTCCTACATCAAAGGATTTTCAAAATATCCTGTATATAGTAAAAGTTAACGCCGTCGCTGTCATACTTTGCACGCCTTTGTCTCGCTTTCCCCGACTTTCATAGCATGCGAGACAAAAATGATAAAATCAGCAATCTTACCCATTGTCATTTGTTTTTCCATCCACCTGCATAATCAACACTCGTCCATCTTTATCATGCCCTACTGCAGTTCTTGATGACATTACTGATGCAAATGTCTCTAAAGTCCCTGTATTTTGTAAAATCAATAAAAAATTACACTTTTGAAGAGGACAAAATCAGAGCATTTATGTAGTTGTCTGTAATGGAGACATTTTAGCTGTGGAACAACACTATTTCACATGAGACATTGTCCAATTTTATATACCTATTTTCTTGTTTCACCCTGGACAAAGGTTGTTGACTCTGAAAATTTGGGCCTTTTCTACTTCTTGCATGTATATGTTTTAGATTTCATTATTATTTTATACTTTTTAATTTGTTGTTTCCCATATCCCACAGCTAAATCTACTGGTACTGGTTTTGTCTATTTGATATGAGATTCAACTGTTTCGCAACATAACTTATTTCTACTTTTGAAGTACCTGAATTCCTTATTATCTGCAATATGTACATTTACTAACTAATATGTATATGTTATTGGGCTCTTGACAGCTGTGTATCGTAAAATATCAGCCCGTGAGCAAGAATATGAAGCACTGGTGCGAGTGAGCGTAGCGAAACGAGCCCCCAAGCTTCATATTCTGGTGAGCGGGATGATATTTTACAATACATCAGCTGTCGAAAGACTTATAACTTGTTTATCATCCTTTATCTTGTATTTTATATTTGTATTTATTGAAGTGACGTTTCAAATTCTCCCAAAGTTGAGCGGGAAATTTGACATTCATTTCGTTCTTGCCTTTTGAGCAATTTTCGGCTTCAAAATCATGTTTTGTATTTTTTTAAACATTTTATCAGCAAAGGTTTTATAACTGGATGAATATTTTACCGTACTACTCGAAAATTTCGACTTTTGACTGTTGCAGCAACTGTTGGTTGTAACGATATTCTATCATTCCTTGGAGCTTTTATGACGTCATAATGTGAAAACGTCAAAGCTCTGCAGGATATATCAAAGACCCAGTTTCTACATTTTTTCTGATGCATAGTTTATCTATTTCTGTAATCATTACTCTGTTTTGAATATTTAATCAGAAAGAGCAATTGCAATAGAAGTTTTTTATTATCCATTTGATTTTTTGTGAAAACTAGAATAAAAGTTTTTGCCTTTGAAATGTTGGGAGAATTGACTGATATATCCAGGTCAACCTCTAATATATCCGAGTCAACCGGCTATGGCTTTTGCGGAAAGGCTCTGCAGGCTGATATAACTATGGGGAAGGATGATAATGTCAGTATCTTCATACTGACCTGATACAAAAAAATATCAGACAATGACGTCACAAATATGACATCATGACTCTTAAGACTTTGCCAATAAAAAACAATAATGGTAGTTTTGAAGGTCTCGACAGAAAATATCACTAGTATCTCAGCTCGTCCTATCGGACTTGCCATGATACAGTGATATTTTCTGTCTCGACATTCAAAATTAACATTATTCTATATTTAAATAGACCATTTGACAATTAGAACTGTGTTCTCTACTTTGACCTCCTGTTTTACTCATCTATGCAAAGGGAAACAACACGAGATCTGACAAAAAAGGGGTTTCCAATGTACACTAACCACAATGTAAAAATGATTTTCTCTTGACCTGTACAGTACCATGCTTCTTCTTTTGTGACCTTAATCAAAATACTATGACCTTTCAGGCCAGACTTTTTTTATTTTCTGTTTAACAGGAAAATTTGAAAAAAAATAGGGTCGAGAGGGCGAAATAAAAATAAAAATAAAAATTGAAAATCAGTCGAGTCGATACAAAAAATAAAAATAAAAGTGATCGGAACCTCATTTTTTTTTTTTTTGAAAGTTAAATTTATATAATTGTATTAGTAACAAAACATGTACCTTTGTATCTGAAACCATGGTGTTGCTGATGAATGGTGAATAGTATTTATTTAGATTTCGGAAGTACATGTATTTGATAAAAAAATTGTTCCAACCCATTGGCTTCAGCAGACTGTGATAATCAACAAGGCAATAAAGTATGCAAACCTACATGTAATAACAGAAATTATCCTAATATCTTAATAAAACTAGTTTGTCATATATTCCAAAGAACTTCTCACAAAATGCTGATTATAAACAAAATGGACAGATCATTTGCGGGGGTTTTGTGTCAAAGTTCCCCTCAAACTGAACAAATAGAGACTCCAGGCTTTGGTAAGGGCTAGGGCAAGAGTAAGCTGAAAATTTCACAAGATAACAACAATACACTAATGAACTTTCATCAAGAGCAGCAAATTCTATCTCATTAAGAAAATTACTAAATACAGTATTCATGGTATTTATCACTATGAATTATATCAAATTATGGCGTGTTTCCTGGCTCATTAACGTATTATATTTGCAATTCTTCAATGAACATACCAATATTCCTCAAGTAACACCAATAACAAGTCCTTCTAACTTTCTGTCTTTTATTTGCTAATCAAATTTGTTCTGCCTGAAGGGGTTTACTCCAGTAATGACAAATTGGTATACAATAGAATTCTATAGAATCTTGATTGGTTGATTCGCAAATAAAAGACAGGAGTTTTGAAGGAGTTGTTATAGGTGTTACTTGAGGAATATTGGTATATTCATTAAAGAATTGCACATATAATACGTTATTGAGCTGGGGAATCCGCCATAAAGGGTATCGAATGAGCTATACGATGATTTAAAAACATAACAAAAATTTTAAGAAGATATAATCAGAGACATGTATCTCCGATATCATAGAATAAAGATAAAATTATAATAAAAATCGAGGTTAGTGAGTTTTTTGATAAAAAATTATTCAGTAATATTTAAAAAAAAAAAAGAAATCTCACCATCAAATGAATTATTAATTGGACTTAGTTTACTTTAGGGTCCACTATATTTGGATGGAGATTTTTTCCTCTTTACCACAGTAGGCTTGGGTTAATGATAGGGCTGTAGGTTAGGGTAAGAGTTGGGAAAACAGTGTTAGGGTTGGAGTTGCAATGGGTAGTGTACTTTTGGTTAGTTAGGTTTGGGGTAGGATAAACATTAACAACAGGGACCCCTAAGACATATTTATTGATTCCAAACAATACCATGTAGATGCCACAGACGTCTTGGCCAAACACTTTGTTGGATGCTTGCAAAATCCCCCTTTTACCTGATTTACCTGGTGTAGAGGTCTAAACATATGGGATAGGTAGCCCCTCTGACCCTTCTTGATAAATTTTCTTGTGTCACTTCCGGTGTATAAACATGGTAAATATCTGGGTTGAACTTTATGTCCAGGTCTTTCCAGTGGCTGTTTAACTAGCTTTTGAAAGCATTGACGTTCAGGTTTGACATTTGCCGGTATAAAATAATTGGAAGTAGTCAGAAGCCTTGTACCCTCCTCAGAACCGTTCTGTCATTAGAATCTACAATATTTTGCTCATTTTCAATTATTTCATGCGGGTCAGTCATCTGTCCCATAATACATGTTTATTTTGCCATCGTTTCAGTGGGTCAGTATTCAGTCCCATCGTACATTTAAGCATACGAAATCACCCAAAGTCCGAGTCTATTTGTTCATTTCTTGAGTAAGCAATGGTATATAATATATACCAAAATGATCGAAATATCCTCAAATGGCTCTGATTTCTTTTAAAAATTCGCCATTTTCATAACAAAATTTTCATTGTCTGATGGTAATTAGATTGTTTTGGTCCAGAGATTGCAAAGTGAAAGTACATATATTTAGAACCTTCCCAAGATTCAATGCGCATACATATGCGCAAACAACATTTCCTGAGTCGTTGACAATTTGTAAACATACCGAAACGTGGAAAGACTGTTAAAGTGGTCTACTGTGAAAGGATTAAAAGGCTAAAAATATACTGAGCGCAATTTTCTAACCCTATATTTTTATTATTAGAATGGCGAAATAATGCAGTCAGTGGAAAAAATAAAAATAAAATCCTAAAGAACCACTTTTATTTTTATTTCCATTTTGGCTAAAATAGGGTCGGGCGGTCCCGTTAAACAGAAAATAAAAAAAGTCTGGCCTTATGTGTCAGTTTGTTTTGTTTTATTTCTCAATAGATTTCATGGCTGTCTTTGGGCGAGCTGTTCTTGACACGAGAACGACGCTCTCGGGTTAAAAAATCGCCCAAATGACACGAACATCAACCCGAGAACACTGTTCGCGGGTCGAAATTTTACACCACCTTTTTGGTAGGAGTGCCAAGAACAAATATGGCGGACACTGGAGAGAAAAGTCTGTGTTAATTTGAACAATGTCCAATTACATTGAACAGCGATCTTTAACACATTCTTTTAGTG
>MJUU01017152.1:78606-103280 GCA_002080025.1 Modiolus philippinarum | reverse complement strand
CCCCCCCCCCCCCCCCGTCCAGGTAAAAAATGATAAGTCCCTTATTTCGTTCACAAGTTTTCAGATGGAAACCTTTGGGGTGAATGGACAAATGCACAGATAGAAAGACAGATGGACAGACAAACGACTTAGGGTATCACATAATACTCATCTTCCCAAGTCAAGTGTCTGAGGTCCATATGGCCTAACCCTTGACAGATTTGGCTTATATTTCTGGGCTGCTTCTCTAAACCAAGAAGCAACTAAATGGATTCGCCACTGAAAGATGTAGAGAAGCAGAGAAAATTTAAGCCAAATCTGTCAAGGGTTTAAGAGGAAAGAATGGACCTCAAACACTTGACAAGGGAAATTGCATAATACTGTGTGTGGAGGTATCTACATAAATCGGCACTTGCCAGTACAGACAAATTTGCATCTCAAAAAAAAAAAATTGACACCTTGACAAATCAGCACTGGATCAAAGACAATTCGGCACTTTAAATTATTTTTGTAAATCATATGTATGATTGAAAGATAATGTTTTGATCAATTTATTAATTAAATTATTATACTTTGATCATTAATTATTGAACAACATTGTAATCAAGGGTCATTTTGTTAAGTCAATATAAATAATCATAGGTAATAAGAGATAAAATCTTGTGTTTTGAAAATATTTTATTTGATCTACGAATATTGCATTATAACAGAAGTTCATTATTAGTAATAACTAATACTAATAATGGACTTCTGTTAATAAAAATAAAAAAATAAAATAGAAAAAATCCCGACCTACCGACCCTATTTTTTTCAGAGGGGTGACCGGAACCACACCTATTTTTTTATTTGGCCTAATTATTAAAACAGTTATGATTAAAAGATAAAAATATGACAAAATCATCCTTTACTTTCAGGAGTTTATCAAGGTAACTTGGGAATAGTCTTTTAGAGGCATTTAGGAAATTTTTTATCCACAAAATACCCTCTTGGGAACCAAAATTAGGGGGTAAAGGTGAAAATTTTGACTTTAATCTTTTGATCTTAAAATATTGAAATTTTGAGTAGTTTGTGTCATACAAAATGTTTATCACTGCTCTGAACCCAGTATGGACATATACAGTGTTTCCCAAGGTTGATGGTGATTTACTGGAAATTCTGTCCAGTAATAGTTAAAATATTACTGGACAAAATCAAATATCAACGGACCAAAATTTACCGCACAATAATGCTATAGTATATTTCGTTCCTTCTTCATTGTCAATGTATATTAGTAACTTGGAGGGCCAATTAAGGGAGAAAATCCATTATATTCCAATTTCATTCAAAGCAGCTATTTTTTCAAACTTTCAAAGAAAATTTCATAAAATATGCTTAATTTAGTTTTTTTCTGTGTAAACATGTTTTGCGGTATCCACTGTTTATCTAAAAGGTGAATCTAATGAAATAAAAATCTTATTTCTACATGTTCTACTAATATGTTCAAGATTACTATTTCACACCCTTCATAATGTTCAAGATTACTATTTCACACCCTTCATAATGTTCAAGATTACTATTTCACACCCTTCATGGTGATCACCTAAACTCAGATGTAATTCTCCGTGTAAAACTGATCCTATTGTTAAGCCAGTACACAATGATCAGAATGACGCGGATACATGTAAGTATACTGAACAACAAGAATAGTATGTTTCTTTTACTGTTCAGTACTTATCCTCATCATTCTGATCATTGCGTATTGGTTTAACAATAGGATCAGTTTAAAACGTAGAATTATATCTAAGTTGTGCTGATCTCTGAGAGTATATCATATGCACTTTAAAATTTTAGTTAAAAATCAATAGGTCACCGAACTCATTTTTCCGAGAGAAACTTCCGAACCCCAAGTACACTTCATAGGGAAACTAAATATGCTGCCATGTTCATAATTAGTATTCATTAATATATACTGTATGTCTTGTTCGTTAGTAAGTTGAAAATTACTTTAGCAGTGTACCATGGCAAGAAACATAAGGGACAAAGAGAAAATGCCCCACCACACTTCCTGATGTTTGATTGTTGACTGTACCGTTATCTGGCTGGTGGCTATTACAGGAATTTATACTGTCTTGAACTCTCCTAATCTTGGGATTGAAGTTAATTGACCAGAAAATTTGCACTGGGCCAGAAACCTTTGACGGTGAATATAGTAATTTCTCGGCTTCGCACAAGTTTATTTGCCAAATTCACACATAAGTACCATAAGGTGCTGAATTGTATGGATGCCAATTTGCCCGGATGCTGATCTGCCTGTAAAGGTGGTGAATTTTCTGGGTGCAGATTTGTCCGAGTCCCAATCTGTCATGGCAGAAATTTGTTCGCATGTCTCATGTTTTAAAAGGGCCTGTGCTTCTAATTCTTTTTTTTTAATTGTGATCCATGTCAATGTATTTTTTATGGGAAAAGCTTGATAAATGTTAACTTATTTCGTAAATATAACATGATATACGGCATAAAATGATAAATACATTCAAGTGTAAATATAGTCAACTCTTTGGCATGTGCAAGTGTGTAAAATAAACAGGTAAAGGGCTAACAGAAAGTGGTACCTTAAAATCAATATAACAATGTGTATTGAAAAAATGCAGAAACTTGTTTGCATGTCTCAGATTGTATCATCAACATCGTGATAAATATTTTACATCCACATCACGTTGTCATCTGCTTCACCCTTTCGGATGTCATCTAATTTTTAAACGAAAAGGAATCGGCAAAGAAAATGTGCCGAATGGCGGAAGCCGTCACAAATATTTGTTTCCGGTTTAATTTTAGAGCTGGTCAACAACTGGAACATTATTTCTTACGTTTTGTTTTGACTTCAAGCCTGTCACCTTGTTGGAATCAATCCAATCACAAGTGTAGCATATTCATTATCTGATAAATTAATGATAATTTTTGTAAGAATTTGATTCATTTTCAGATTCTGAGTTTAAATTTGGGAAGTAAAATAGATATCCGACTTCAGTAAGATTTACATAATCACATTGTGTTACTGTGTCAATGAGTAAGTGAAACCCCTTGTTATCACATTCATGTACCTGATATTGACCTGTATTATGGTAACTGAAACTCATCAAGCCGATCAAGGTAATTTAAAGACAGAATGTGTTGATGGGTTCGAGTAATTCTAGGAGGAGTAGAACTATGAGCACAAGTAGTGAGACTGAAACAGTGGGAGCTCAGGGTGGAACCGATTGTCCACCACCAACAACTACAAATTCTTCAACAAGGCAAAGGCAAGGCAGTGACGAGGAACAACAGGATTTACAAGCAATACTGGCTTACTTAATTAGAAGGTAGCTATTGCACATCGTTGATTTTTGTGTTGAGGTGGAATTCACATGATTCAGATTATATGAAAAATAGTGTAAGCCTAATTTTACTGTGTCCTGCAGAATTTCCATGTGTTAATGTCATTCTACTTTGCAATAAGAAAACATGCAATAGTAATTTAAATCATTAAATGTCATGGGAATTCTACAAAATTAAAAGAATACATGTACAATGTGTGCACTGCTGAAAAAATATAGTGCTACAAGCATGACAAGGATTACTTATATAAATATAAAATTTGATAATAAATAAGTTATATTTTTGTTGGGAGCACAGGGACAGTATTGAGGAGATGAAGATCCATTTTCATGACACATGAATCAAAATGCAACCAATTATATATTGAGCTGCAATTTTGGATAAACCCTTAACAGGATTTAGGATTTGCATTATCATTTTTCGGAGCTTAGGACTAAATATTTAAGGGTTTGAATTTGGAAGTTTTTTCTTGAGATTCGTCAAGGTATTCAGAAAGTACATGTGTATTGAGATTTAATTTCATTCAGGTCATTTTATACTTTGTTATTGCCAGTTTTTTTGTGGATTCGGGAAATTGTTTGTACTGGCTTCTAGAAAAAAGGTTTGTACATGTACAGGTGATGACTTTTATGTTAAGAGATACACTTAAAAGTCACTTTTGTCAACCCAGTTAAACAAAAAAAAATCTATTTTTAAATAATTGTTTCATTACTCCATGATCATGATATACATGTGTACTGAAGTTTAAATACATGTACGGATGTACAATGTACCAAATGTGTGTTGGTCAATCTGT
Source organism: Modiolus philippinarum (assembly GCA_002080025.1). NCBI lineage: Eukaryota > Metazoa > Mollusca > Bivalvia > Mytilida > Modiolidae > Modiolus > Modiolus philippinarum. The sequence goes on along the minus strand of MJUU01017152.1, from coordinate 99,154 downwards.
TTTTTTTTCTCTCTTTTTCATCCTCCCTAAAAATTTGTCAAACTGAACCTTTAAATTAAATATTAATGATATTTTAATGGATTTGCAAAGCTTATATCAAATCAAACTACATATTTCTATGTATCATATGTGTGTTTTTGTCACATGTACAAAAAATGTACATTGTACATTCACTCCATATCCTTTCATATTTTTCAAGCAATTAAAGCATTATTTTTGCAATTTTGTTTGATTCTTAATTTATAAAATTGTTCAAGAAAAAAATACAGTTTATAATTTTGGTTCAATTTTTGGAAATATGAGATTAAGTTTGCACTTCTATCTCAGACATGTTATACATATGTATATGAAATATATCAATAGCTTTAAAACTAATTCACTTATGCATGAGAAAGAGTGTAGATCAAGATGACTTAAGTTTCATAAAAATCATCTAAAAGATGCATGCAACTGGCACCATAAATGTATTTCATTTAAGATCGATAGACTTAAACTTTATTTTATAATGTTATGTGATAGAAGGATTAAGTGAAGGAACACAAAATCCTATCCCCTGAGGAGAATAAAATTGAATTCATTCAAGTTTATGTTGCTATCATGATAAGTTGAATCATCAAAACCATTTTTTATTATAAGGAATAGCTATAGATATAATTAAACCAATAAAATGGACATTTCAGAATTATGAATAAAATAGTCATGATAGTTGATTGAACACTCATTATTACGATCTATGCAAGCACTTAAGATTATTAAAAATATTTTTATTTGACTACAAAAATTCTTTCTATTAAATGGCTTTGTCAGTATTGGTATTGTTGTAGTCTGTAGACACTTATATGTATTACTATGTAATTCTAATTAAGGTAGTACTTTGCGTATGTTTCAAAAAATGGAATTCACTATTGGAATGTTACCGATACCATTTTCAATGTCTTATTATGGTTAACTGTGATGAAATATACTAGTACCACTTTTATTGGAAAACCATGTACAATATTGAACCTTTTCTGCAAACTCCTGTTCCATGAAGGGGAGATAATTTGTATAGAAATAATAGGAAAAAATCCTTTTTTCGCAATTTATTCAAAAATATGTTATGTGACCCCAAATTTTTTCATGGAGATTGAAGGACAGTACAATGTACATGTGAATATTAGCTAATAATTCACCAAATTTTAAAAAATTCTATCTGACGTAACTAAAATAAATTAAAATTTTGTTAAAATTTGCTATCTCCCTATTATTTCAACCAAAACAGCTGATTTTTACACAACATATTTCATTCTTATATGGCTGGTGACCCCAATTTTTATTCTATTTTTTGTATGCTCTAATAACAAGGTGCAAATCATGAAAATATCAGAAAATTCTATTGGGCAGATTTTTTACCCTTAACCACCTTAAGCATCTTAAATCTAGTCCCAGCAATCTTGTTCTTCTGAAATTTAAATACATTGGTACAAAAATGTACAGAAGAAAGGCAATTTTTGACTGATAGTGGCCCACTGTACAAAAGGAATAGAAGCTTAAGGATCCAAATTAATGTTTTTTGCATTTTTGGTGTTAACATAGAAATTTAACTCATTGTGAGGTTTTGATTGGTTTCTGAGAAAATTGTTTACAATTAAGTAATTTAATTAATAATTTAAATATGATAGCATAGAATTTTTTATACGGCCGCAAAAAATTTGAGGTTGTATAATGGTATGGCGCTGTCGTCATCGTCGTTGTCGTCGTCTGTAGACACTTTTGTTTTTGGGCAATAACTTAAGTTCCAGGTGACTAATCCTTATGAAATTTTACCACAGTGTTCCTTGGCTCAAAAGGAAGGCTGGGGTGGTTTTTTGTCATTTTGCATTTTTTTGAATTGGCCCCCTCCTGTTTTTCAAAAAGGGAAAAATTGGGTGGTTTCACATATTCGGCTCTAGAATATTTATTATTCATTGGATTTTGATGGGGTTTCTTTCATTGTGTTCCTAATTAAATTTCCTTTCAGTTGTACGTCAACAGATTTTATGTGGCATGTACCGTTCACAAGATAAATGGGGCCTAAAAGGGACAATTTTCAAAAATTTTTAGTCCAATTTTGATGCAAATTTTTTGAATGGATTCTTTTTGAAAATAAACAAAGAGTTGCACCATCAGATTTTTGACAACTTGTTTGTTTGCTGAGCTATGAGGGGCCGAATGGGGACAAACCTGCAAATTTGCAGGTTACCTAAAATTTTTATTTTTCATCGGATTTCAATGGGATTTTTTTCTGTGGATACCTCTTGATATAAGCTTTCAGAAGAATATCAACAAACCTGGCATAGTTTTTCTGTTTTTGAGCTACAAGGGGTCAAAGGGGCTAAAATTGCAATTTTTTTAAAATAAGTGAAATCTTTTATTTTTCATCAGATTTCATTTGATTTTTATTATTCGACCGCAAAAATTTTGTGGTCGAATAATGGTAGGGTGTTGGCGTCGGTGTCTGTGGACAGCATAACTTTGCTTCTAGTTGACGGATCATTATGAAATTTTAGTATGATGTATCTTGGCACATGCGTAAACAGAGGTTTTAATTTTGAGTTGTAGGCCCACCCGTTTTAGAAAAAGGTGCCAAAAAGGGGTGAAATTGGGTGTTTTCACGTATTTGACTGTAGAATCTTTATTATTTATTGGATTTTGATGGGGTTTGTTTCAGTGTGCTCCTGAGGAAATTTCCAATCTGCAAAATGCAATGGATTTCATGTAGCATGTACGGCTCACGAGATATATGGGGCCCAACAGGGGCAAATCCCCCCAAAAAGATTTTTTCTATTTTAAGTCAGATTTTGATGCAGTTTTTATACGACCGCAAAAATTTTTGCGGTCGTATAATGGTATGGTGCTGTCGGCGGCGGCGGCGTTTTCGTCGTCGTTGTCTGTAGACACTTTAGTTTTTGGTCAATAACTTTAGTTTCAGTTGACCAATCTTTATGAAATTTTAACACAATGTTCCTTGGCACAAAAGGAAGGCTTGGCTAAGTTTTGGTTATTGTGGCCCCACCCGTTTTGAAAAAAGGGGCCAAAAAGGGATAAATTTGATGTTTTAACATATTTGACTAGAATCTTTATTATTTATCAGATTTTGATGGGGTTTCTTTTAGTGTCTTCCTGAGGAAATTTCCAATCAGTGGAGTCCCAACGGATTTCATGTGGCATGTACCGTTCACGAGATAAATGGGGCCTAAAGGGGGCCAATTTCAAAAATTTATTTTTTTATTTTTAGTCCGATTATGATGCAGTTTTTTGCAGTGGATTCCTTATGAAAAATTAACAGTGCTGCAACATTAGATTATTGATAACTTGTTCCTTTTTCAAGCTATGAGGGGCCCAACGGAGCAAAAATTGAAAACATGCAGATTACCTAAAATTTTTATTTTTCATCCAATTTCAATGGGATTTTTTTCTTTAGATTCCTTTCATTATAGGCTTTAATTAGTATGTTGACAGATTTGGTGTAGCTCTTACCGTTTCCAAGCTTATTAGGGGTCAAAAGGGCCAAAATTGCAATTTTTAGAAATGTGTAAAATCTTTAATTTACATCAGATTTTGATGGGATTTTTTCCTTTGGATTCCTTTCAATGTAAGCTTTCAGCAGCATATCCACAGATTTGATGGAGCTCTTACCGTTTCCGAGCTACATTTGTATAAGGGGTCAAAGAGGTCAAAATTGCAATCAGTAGAAATATGTGAAGTCTTTATTTTTCATTAGATTTTGATGGGATTTTTATCTTTGGATTGTTCTCATTTTAAGCTTTCAGTGATATGGCAGTATATTTTGCATTGGTCTTTGGTTTCCAAGCTATAATGGGTCAAAGGGGCAAAATTGCAATACTTCAAAATATGTGAAATCTTTATTTTTCATAGGATTTCAACCTGAGTTTTTTCTTTGGATTTCTCTTAATGGTAGTCAACAGAATTTCTTAGCTCTTACAATATCCTAATGATAAGGGATTAAAAGAGCTAATTTTTATTTTCACTAGTTTGTGTCCAGTTAATTTCTGTGACAAGGTCCTTATTGTGTCCAGCAAATTACTGTGTCCACATTCATTTTAGTTTACACTTGTTAAAATTTCAGTGGTCGACATGCTGCGGTCGTATCATGCTGCGCTGGGCGTAGCCCTTTATTTTCAATGGATTCCTTGCGAAAAATTTATATGGTGCTCAGCTTTTAGATTTTTGGTAACTTGTTTCCTTTCCCAGCTATGAGGGACTGAAAGGGGCTAAAATTGCGAATTTGCAGATTATGTAGAATTTTTATTTTTCATCGGATTTCAATGGGATTTTTTCTTTGGATTCCTCTTGATCTAAGCTTTCAGTAGTAATATTTTTTGTCAACTGATTTGGCGTAGCTCTTACCTTTCCGAGCTACAAGGGTCAAAAGGGCCAAAATTGCAATTTTTTTAAATATGTCAAATCTTTATTTTTCGTAGGATTTCGATGGGATTTTTTTCTTTGGATTCCTTTTGATCAAAGCTATCAGTAGTATGTCAGCGGATTTGGTGTACCTCTTACCGTTTCCGAGCTACAAAGGGTCAAAGGGGCCAAACTTGCAATTTTTCTAGATATGTCAAATCTTTATTTTTCGTCAGATTTCGATGGAATTTTTTTCTTTGGATTTCTATGGATGTAAAGTTTTAGTTGATAGTACATATTTTGCATAGCTCTTATGGTTTTTTATCAACAAGTGATCAAAAGGGTTGATTTTTTTCCCTAGTTTGTTTCAGCTAATAACTGTGTCAAGCTTCTTTTTGTGTCACTGTCCATCTAATTATTGTGTCCAGCTCTTTACTGTGTCCACATTCACATTGAACTACTTTTGTTGAATTTCAGTGGTCGACATGCTGCGGTCGTGTCATGCTGCGCTCGGCGTAGCCCTTTATTTTCAATTTTTTTTTATGAAAAACAAGTTACCTTTATGTATCAATGTGTACATGCATATGTATAAGTTAACTGAATTTATACACATCCATACTGCTGATATATACTGTATATAATACATGTTGTGTATGTATTGCAAAATTAATCAAAACTTTTTTTTGAAATATTTTTTGTATTAAGTGATTAGATATTTTGCATGAAATTCTTTGCTTGAAGTATTAGAACGTCAATATTTTACTGAAAATCAGCCTTTTTTATTTTGAACTAGATGTTGTCAGAAACGACAGCTATCCCCGCACTCCCTATTTGACACAGAAAACAGTTGTTATATACCCTTGGCATATTTTTTTCATTATTTTTTAAATCTACCTATTTAAATCTACCTGATAGTCATTATTGTTACTTAAAGAATTCTAGGATATATGGTTGTTAGGTAGAATTCCAAAAAATAAGTGGTCTTTGAGACTTTCAGGAAATTTACCAAAATTGGAATCAAATATCCAATTGATGAAAATGTTCATCCTAAACTACACAAACATTTTAAGTATGGTTGCTAGGTAGAATTCCAAAAATAAGTGGTCTTTGAGACTTTCGGGAAATTTATTAAAATTGGAATCAAATATTTTTGAAATCCAATTGATGAAAATGTTCATCCTAAACTACACAAACATTTTAAGTATGGTTGCTAGGTAGAATTCCAAAAAATAAGTGGTCTTTGAGACTTTCAGGAAATTTACCAAAATTGGAATCAAATATTTTTGAAATCCAATTCATGAAAATGTTCGTCCTAAAGTACACAAACATTTTATATATGATTGCTAGGTAGAATTCCAAAAAATAAGTGGTCTTTGAGACTTTCAGGAAATTTACCAAAATTGGAACCGCCTTTCAGAATCCTAAGTTATCAGAATTTTGTTTTTTACCAAACACTTGTCAGAATACAAGATAATATGCCAAAATAAAAAAAAATATGTGTCTTTGACATTTTCAGGAAATTTACCAAAGTTGGAACCGGAACCAAATTTCCAAAAGCTTATTGCAAATCTATAGACTATATGCAACAATTCTGCATAAAGATTTGATCCCTAAATCCAAAAATGTAGGAGGAGTTTGCGTCACATGCCACATGTGTCTAATCCACATCTTTGGGTCTTTGTTAAAATTGACATCATGGGGCCTCTTGTTTGCACCAAAACCAATATAAAAAATCCGAAAGCTTATTGCGCATCTACAGACTATATGCAACAATTCTATAACAAAATTAAATCCATAAATCCATAAATGTAGGAGGAGTTTGTGTCACATGCCACATGTGTAAAAATTGACATCATGGGGCCTCTTGTTTGCACCAAGACCAATATCGAAAATCCGAAAACTTATTGCGCATCTGCAGACTATATGCAACAATTCTACAACAAAATTAAATCCCTAAATCCAAAAATGTAGGAGGAGTTTGAGTCACAAGAAAAGTGTGACGGACGGACAGACGGAGGGTATAACATTATCCCTGAACTTTCTTCGAAAGTGCGGGGATAATTATTTTTTTAAGATATAACATGGAGTTAGATATGTAAAAAATAATGTACAAAATATATTTTCATTCATATTCGGGTAAAAACTAGTTGCGTACCAGTACATGTAATCTCTCTTGTTTTTTTACAATATTTTTGTTTGAAGTTCATTTTTAAAGAAAGTAACAAAAATAGGTGTAATATCAATACAAAGATTGTTATGACTACGATACAAAGTAGTAAGAATTTATTTATTGGTAATATTTGATGATGAATTGATGTTGTCCTAAAGGCTTCCTGGTCCTAAATTTCCACCGTTAACCATCATGACATAGGTAGATTTTAATTTATTTACCGATCTATTGACATCCTTTTACTTTCTGGAAATTGAAAAGAAATATCCTATCAAAATTTCATATAATATCAATGATTGTACTCTGTTATAAAAAAGTTGTTCCAGTTTTATAAAAATGTAACAGAATTAGAGTAAAGTAATGATAAATTTTGCACAGGAACTTCACATTTATTTCATTGACTATCTAAATAGTGCAAAATACATGTAAATTTCAAAACATTTTGTATGTTTTCTTTCGAATCTTAATTTTGTCAAAGGTACATTTGTACATGTACAAGATGTTTTCAATGCTTAAACTACCGGTACCCAAATTTGATAAAAGAACACTAGTATATATGTACACATGTAGTTGCAGCATGTACATGGTATAAGGACACCAGGGCAAACTAAATTCCACATTCAGGATAGGGCAAGTAAAAAAAATAAGCTCATTCGGTCATTATAACTGTTTAATAAGTTGACATGCCTCAGTAATGGTCTGGTCTGACTTCTCATAGTACATCATTTTACCTTAGAAATAATTTTTTTCCAATACAAAAATAAGTTCTATTTATAAATCCATGGCCTTTGGTCAGATGTGAATCAGGAGTGTCAAATCTGAGACAATGTGAATGTAGAATATAGATATGTTCATGACAATGATTTCAATGGCCAATCAAAATGTTGTGCTAATAACTGGGGGTATTCATCATGTCTTTGGGAAATTCTATGTTGGAGTTCCACAAAAGATTTGATGATCCACCCAGTACATCTAAGAAAACATTTGAATTTAAAATGAAAAAATCCTGGCCAAAGATTTTGATGGCGTGCACCAGGACTATATTTGTCCCACGTTTAGAGGACTCAGATGGTATTATATTCAACCACTGTAACAAGTTTCCTAATGCAGCTGGACCATCTCTCTCTGTGTCAGAGAACACATGGTACATGCATCTGTTCTCATTTCTGATCTCTTAAAGATAGCCCATTAGATAAAAATTGTCACAAATTGAAAAGAATGTATAAACGATTATTCTGTCAACTCCATATCCTTTTTTCATTTGTATTAGTACAATTAAAGAAACCTTTATTACAAATACTTCTAAAACAATGCTATATAAGGGACAATGTTTTAATAGCTTGACATTCACAATATTTGGACAAGTACAAATGTAGTCTCTACTTTTGGGCAAGTAAAATTTGTAGTTCACTTAGCTGAACAGGCAAGTTGGTCAAAACATTAATGTCGAACCCTGAGTCATTTTGTGAATTACATGTACCAAATTTTGCTTTATTACCTGTAAATCTGATGATACCAAATTTCAAACAGCCAAATGTACAATGTAATATACATGGATATGCAGCTTTATACTAATTGATTATATACAAAAAAATGTGTACATGTACAAGTATATCAAATACGATATTGAATTGATTGTGAATTACATGGGCATCTCTTTCAACCTCTTTCTTTGTATAAACATCTTTTTGACGTCATTGTAGCATTGTACCGTTATCTGCAAATCCTCTAAATTTCACTTAGACATGCTTGAATTTTACACTTTATATTGCAGAATGATGTTCAAAAAGGTAATTTTTGTAAATATGTTTTGGGAACTTTTTATACGACCGCAAAAAATTTGAGGTCGTATTATGGTATGGCGCTGTCTTTGTCGTCCTCGTCGGCGTCATTGTCTGAAGACACTTTTGTTTTTGGTCAATAACTTAAGTTCAAGGTGATCAATCCTTGTTAAATTTTAACACAATGTTCCTTAGCACAGAAGGAGAGTGTGGGTGGGTTTTTGACTTCGTGGTCCCTCCCCTTTTTAAAAAAGGGGCCAAACAGGGCAAAATTGGGTGTTTTCACATATTTGACTGTAGAATTTTCCTTATTTAACAGATTTTGATGGGGTTTCTTTCATTGGACTACTGATGAAATTTCTAATCAGAGGTATGCCAACAGATTTCATGCCGCATGTACCATTCATGAGATAAATGGGGCCCAAAAGGGATGATTCTCAAAAATTATATTTTTTTATTTCTAGTCTGATTTTGATGCAGTTTTTAGCTCACCTGGCTATAGCCAGGGTGAGCTTTTGCCATCACTTTTCGTCCGTCGTCCGTCCGGCGTAAACTTTTCATTCAAAGATCTTCTCCTCTGAAACTACTGGGCCAATTGAAACCAAACTTTGCCACAATAGTCCTTAGGTGGTCCCCTGCAAAAAAGTTGTTTTTCAGATCCGCGCTATATCCAAGATGGCCACCAGTGGGGATCATAGTTTTAACATTGGACCCTATGGGAAAATACTTTCAAAGATCTTCTCCTCTGAAACTACATGGCCAATTGAAACCAAACTTGGCCACAATAGTCATTGATGGTCCCCTTCAAAAAAGTTGTTTTTCAGATCCACGCTATATCCAAGATGGCCGCCAGCGAGGATCATAGTTTTAACATTGGACCCTATGGGAAAATACTTTCAAAGATCTTCTCCTCTGAAACTACATAGCAAATTGAAACCAAACTTGGCCACAATAGTCCTTAGATGGTCCCCTGCAAAAAACTTGTTTTTCAGATCTACGCTATATCCAAGATGGCCTCCAGCGGGGCTGCCAGTGGGGATCATAGTTTTAACATTGGACCCTATGGGAAATCTTCTCCTCTGAAAGTACATGGCCAATTGAAACCAAGCTTGGCCACAATAGTCCCCAGATGGTCCCCTGCAAAAAGTTGTTTTTCAGATCTGCGCTATATCCAAGATGACCGCCAGCAGGGATCATAGTTTTAACATTAGAAATGCACCCCCATCCAAAACAGCTGCCAGTCTGGAATATAGTTTAACTTAAGATAATATAACATCAATGTCTATTAACAAATTTGAAAATGATGCCCTTAAAACATTGGGATTATTTTAACTGCATATGTCAGCCGTGGCCCAGGTGAGCGATACAGGCTCTTGAGAGCCTTTTGTTTAGCTCACCTGACCCAAAGGGTCAGTGTGAGCTATTGCCATCACTTGGTGTCCGTCGTCCGTCCGTCCGTTCATTAAACTTTTCACATATTCATCTTCTCCTCTGAAACCACTGAAGCAAATTCAACCTAACTTTACAGGAAAAAAAACATGGCCGCCAGCGCAGAACTTAGGTTTAACATTGGACCCTATGGGAAAAATCAGATTTTCATCTTCTGCTCTGAAAAAGCTGAAGCAAATTGAACCAAACTTTACAGGAGTGATGTACTTTAGGTCCTTAACAAAGATGGCACATTTCGTTCCGATCCGACGAAAAACATGGCCGCCAGCACGGAACATGGTTTAACATAGGACCCTATGGGAAATTCACATTTTCATCTACTCCTCTGAAACCACTGAAGCAAATTCATCCAAACTTTACAGGAATGATGTATGGAAGGTCCTTTACAAAGATTGCTCATTTTGTTCCGATCCGATAAAAAACATGGCCGCCAGCGCGGAACTTAGGTTTAACATTGGACCCCATGGGAAAAATCACATTTTCATCTTCTGCTCAGTAAAGGCTAAAGCAAATTGAACCAAACTTTACAGGAATGATGTACTACAGGTCCTAAACAAAGATGGCTCATTTCGTTCCGATCCGATGAAAAACATGGCCGCCAGCACGGAACATGGTTTAACATAGGACTCTATGGGAAAATCACATTTTCATCTACTCCTCTGAAAAGGCTGAAGCAAATTGAACCAAACTTTACAGGAGTGATGTACTTACAGTCCTTAACAAAGATGGCTCATTTCGTTCCAATCTGATGAAAAACATGGCGGCCAGCACAGAACATGGTTTAACATAGGACCCTATGGGAAAATCACATTTTCATCTACTCCTCTGAAATAACAGAAGCAAATTCAATCAAACTTTACAGGAATGATGTATGGAAGGTCCTTTACAACGATTGCTCATTTCGTTCTTATCCAGTAATAAACATGGCCGCCAGTGTGGAACTTAGGTTTAACATTGGACCCTATGGGAAAAATTTCCTTTGAAACTGCAGAAGCAAATTCAACCTAACTTTACAGGAATGATGACTGAAGGTTCTTTACAAAAATTGCACATTTCATTTGAATCCGTCAAAAAACATTGCCTCAAGTGCAGAACAAAGTTTAACATTGTAGCCCAGTATGAGAAAACCATCCTTTTCATCATCTTCTCTCAAAACAATTAAAGCAAATTATACTAAATGTATAGAAGGTCCTTTGCAAACATTACTCATTTCAATAGGATCAGACAAAACACACAGGTGCTAATTGAGAACATACCTAAACACCCTACCCCATTGGTAAAAAACATGATCATTTTTGGTCATGCATGGCATAGAAGCGTTTTGTCAGGTGAGCGATACAGGCTCAGTCTCTGAGCCTCTAGTTTAATTGATTCCTTATGAAAAATAAACCAAGCATTTAACTAACTTGTTTCCTTTTGGAGATATAAAGGGCCAAACAGGGTCAAAATTGTAAATATGCAGATAACCTAAATTTTTTATTTTTCATTGGATTTCATTGAATTTTTTTTCTTTAGATATCTCATACTGTTTCTGAACTACTAGGGGTCAAAGGCGCCAAAACTGCAATTTTTGAAAATATGTGAAATTGTTATTTTTATTCATATTTTCTTTTTATTCATCTTGATGTAAGCTGTCAGAAGTATGTCAACAGATATAGCGTAACTCTTACAATTTCCATGCTTTTAAGGATCAAAAGGGCTAATTTTAATGTTTCCTAGTTTGCATCCAGCTAATGTGTCAAGCTTCTTATTGTGTCCATCAAGTAACTGTGTCAAGCTCTTAACTGTGTCCACATTCACTTTTAAATTACACTTGTTCAAATTTTTATGGTTGACATGCTGTGGTCGTATCATGCTGCGCTCCGCATAGCCCTTTATTTTGAATTGGTTGAATCATTCTTCATTTTTTATCAAATTTATTTTATATTGCAGATAAACATGTATACCATTTGTTTTATTTTTCTAGCTTTATCAATATTTCCATCTATTTTAACTTTTAAGTGTGTGCCTTGTAATGTATACATGTATACAACAAAAATGTACATGAGGGCGATTAGGAGGGGATATGATCATAGAATTCTAAGTAATTCCTGAATCCACAAGAAAATATTTTTACATCTTGAGTCCCAAAAAGATGCAAATCCTGTATCCTGCTAAGGGTTTGTCCAAAATTCCTGCTGAATAAAATGGCTGGTCCTGGCAACATGCTCCTCGTATTTGGTCCATATTGAAACTGAAAATAAGTTTATACTTAGTTTAAGTTTCTGATATGTAATTGTGAACTTTAACTTTTACAGTAAACTTGTTTACAATATTATATTACAGATGTAAACACCTTATTGTAGGAAATGACATTGCATTTTTCCCACATTTTGTTATGGGATGTTTTGTGAACCTTGAATTTGACTTCTATTGGTTATAAAAAAGTTTTAAAACCCTTGTGTACAGTTACATTATATCAGCTGATTCGGTAATCTTGATTATCATTAGAGCATAAAATCTTTTGTAAACATACTGCAATTATAAATTTGAAAATAAACTGCAGGGCCCAAACGAAATATTTTACATGAAAACAAACACAAATTTATAACAATGTTGTGGTTGTCAAAACTAACTGCGTTCTTGCATATTTATACATTTATTTTTGTGTCATTATATAGAACATATGTATGACCTTTGTAAAGTTCATTAAACAGAATATGAAAACTATAAGTAAATATGTCATTCCAATTATGAATATGTGTTGATAATGATATTCATAGGATACAATGTAAAAGGATTTTGCACCAGATTTTGCCCACATATTTAAAATCTTGCGAACTGTATTCCCCCTTAACTTTTACACGGAAGTTAATTCTCAGAATAACAGTAGGATTCTTGTTATGATCTTTGTTCCGATACAAAAGCTATTTTCCACTGAATGAATAACTAAGTTGATCATAACAATAAGATAATTATAATTCTTGGAAATGTTGACACATACATGTACAGATGACAGTCCCTTACACTAAATGGCATTAGTTTGTAAGAATAGATTTGAGTTCTTATTTTCAGATATTCTTGCACAATTTTTGATAAAAATATTTTTGTAATATTTCGGAATAGTTTGGACTGTAAAAAGTTCATGATCAGAGGCTAGATAAATATTGTCTCCAAATTTTGCAAATTGAAGAATCTTTTGAAACTTAATGAAACTAAACTAAACTAAATATCACTTTGAAGGAATTTTTCAATTATTTTAGGGTGCATATGCAAATATATGCAATTATCCTATTTTACATGGACCTAACTTTCAGATTTCTAATTTGCAGTAGTCCTTTATTATCCCCTCGCCCAACAAAGTTGGGCAGGGGATATAGCGTTTCGTCCGTTGGTCCGTTAGTCCGTTCGTCCATTTGTCCGTCCGTTCAAACTAAAGACCATATATCTTTTGAATATAAAGTTGTAGATATACAAGTTTTTTTCCATGGATGCATATTGAATAGTACTTCAGGTTGATATATAGAATAGGTGGATTTGACCTACCGTACATTTCATGCGTGAGTGACTCCGGTTAAAGTTTTTGTAAGAGTTCAGATCTGGGTACTGCAACTCTTAGAGGAATAATATTTTGTATGTAGATGCGTCTTGTAAAGTTATGAAGCTCCAGATAAAAATTGGGTTACTTTGACCTGCATTTCATGCATGAGGGAATTAGGTTAAAGTTTGTGTTATAGTCTTGATCTTAGATACTACACTTTGTAGAAGATTAATCTTTTGTCAGTAGATGAATATGCTATAGGTATTATGCTCCTGATTGAAATAAGGTCACTACATTACTTGCATGACTGGCTCAGATTTAAGTAACAAGCCAGATATTGAATGGTACAATACTAGACAAACATTCAACAACCGGGTGAGGGGATTAGCTGTCGTTTCCAACTGCCCCTTCTCTTTTTTCTTTGTTGGCCTTAATAAAGTTGAGGGGGACTATTTGAGTGCCCCCTGGTCCACTTCTGCATCTACGTCAGTGACTGTATAGGGGTGTATATCTCTGTAACTATACAGAGAAGGGTCATCAAACTTTGCATACAGATGTATCTTTGGTTAACTGATAGCATCCAAGAAAATAAGGTCTCTTTGACCTATATTTTCCGCTCGATTGGCTTAAATTCAAATTTACATCCATGTTGATATCTCAGTCAGTGAACATTATAGGATCATCTAATGTTGCATATGCATGCATCTCTGATGAATGGTCAGTATAAAGGCAGAATTATATATAATTATCTGACTTTGATGTATATTTTTTGCTTGATCGACATTCAAGTTTTAGGACTAGATCAGATCTTAGTCACTTTGAGTATACATGATAAATCATCTAACATTACATATGGATGCATTTTGACAGTAAGTCAGCATCAAGGCAAAATAAAGTCACCATCTCATAATATATTTTCTTCTTGATTGACTTATATTCAAGTTTAATTGAAGAGTTACCATAAGATACCAGTCTTTATACATGGTAGGTCAACAAACAGGCGAAAATGGGTTATTGTGACAAAGTACCATAGTGAGGATGAATTCGTAATATGTTTAAATAATTTGAATAACAAAGGTGTTGAACCTCCCAATTTTTGACAGAAGGCTCCAGATCTAGATATTTTTCCCAAACTTTGTGTGTCTCTTGTTTTCTTTCTTTCTAACAAGCAAGACTGAGGAATCTTTCCATTTCTGGAAATGGTACTATTAGACATTGTTGTTGCAAAAATGCTTTGTCCCTTTGCACTCTTTAAACTAATAGGCCACCTTTCCAGTTTTACAGCACCCTTGGTATTTCAGACAACTGTATAACTTATTCAGTTTCAACTTTCTTTCGATAGTTAACCTTTTGAAAAAAATGGTTTTTTGCTTGAAAAGAAAACCCTGCTTATGCTGTTGTGATAAATTTCATGAAAGATTACCAATTTACCAAAATTGAATCCCTTCTTGGGCCTTTGAAAGTTAATGACTCCTTCAAACTTTAGGTTGCAGTTTTTTAGATAAGAATTAAATGTGATATTAGATAATTGTTTCATGATGCACATCAGACAACAACCTGTAAGATGATGTATTGACAAATACCTAACAGTATGTAAATGTAAAATTAAAAAAAAATGAGAGAGATTATCTTACATTCTGATATGGCTCTTGTTAATTGTCAACCAGTATAATACTCGATAACTATATATTTTGCACATGCACAAAAGGTATCGGAATATGAGTAAACGGGATGAAAAACAACAATATTTTTTATTTTTATTCATCTTAGTTTATGAAGGAAATAAAGGTTAAGAACAGAAATCATGCAATTCAGACACTTAATCTTTTCGATTTGAATTTTGAATTTGCATCTGTTTGAAGACATCAGATTGTGAATTGTGACGTCATAGACACAGACAGCAATGGAGGTGGGAAATCTGCCATCTTTTAGGTCGCTTCAGAATAGAAAAATCCATTTTCTGTCATAATCGAAATAATTCATGGCAGGTATATGGTTATTGTCATTTTTCCATGGGCTGGGCCTTTATATTCGTAAATTTAACCCCTCGCTAACGCTCTGGGTTAAATTCGAATATAAAGGCCTTGCCCATGGTTAAATTTTCAATAACCATATACCGGTACATGCCATGAATTATTTCTTAAGTATATAAATATACTCATAAAACTTAAAATAAGAGAGATTGAGGAATTGATGTAGCTAAGTCTTGCTGGATTTGAAGCTAGTTTTTTTGTTGTTGTTTGGAATGCAAGTAAAGACTATCTAGAGGGCAGTTAACAGACAAACTTTATCATGCATTTTTTTGCAAATAAAGTTTACAATACACAACATGGACATGATATTTACGTGATATTTACTCATATGTTTTTACAGGTGATTTACCTTTAAATGATAGAAATGACATTAGGGATATATTTCAATATTACGTAACAATCAGTATGACGAGATGACAGTGTTATGTACAGGGAAAATCTCCAAAAATATCTGGGGTTGTCAGGTCAGCAAGAATCAAGTCAGGTTACTACTCATGACTTGAAATTAATGGGTCAGTATGTTATGCCATGAATAAAAGACAATTTTCATAAGAAGCAAAAATAAAAAATGTAGGTCACATGTGTCTAAAATTTGGCCTGAAACTGAACCTGACTCTAGATTTTTAATTGAATTTTGATTTGACAAAAAACATCAAGGACATTAAAAAACAATAATAAAGATCCTAGATTCTCATTAAATCTTTTTTTAAAAATTCAAGGCTTCCTGATGAAATACAAATTTTTTTTTTATCAATCTTAGTGAAAAAAATTCTATCTATTCTGAAGAAAATTACCAAAAGTCAGCTAAAATAAAAATATAATTCTTTTCAAGGCCTGAAAAAAATTATGACTGTAGGGAATACTTTTGCTATGGCCTTCAGGTATATTTAGAATTTTTAAAACAGATTGTGAAAAGATATTGGAGGTGTGATTTATCTGCTTTTTTGTCTCGCCGCAACGAAAAGTCGCGAAAGCGTGACTTAGGGATAACAATTCTGGCAGGGGTGTCAACAATTGTAAACTATTATGAAATAACAAGCTTATGTTAGTATTTGATGTGCAGTTGCATTAGTATGGGTACATCTCAAATCCCTACTTAGTTTATGGCCCTGGCCCCTTCGTCAAGTATGAACGATCACTTTAAGTTTTTAGCAAGTAGTTTGTACAGCCTATATCAGTAGTCCTGGGCACTTGATATTTGACATGCAGTTTTGTATTGAGGAGTACATACAGATTCCACTCCCAGATGGTGGCCCTGGCCCCTAAGTCACACATGAACGATCACTTTAAGTTTTTAGCAAGCAGTTTGTACAGCCTATATCAGTGATATCTGACATGCAGTTTTGTATTGAGGAGTACATACAGATTCCACGCCCAGAATGCAGATTTTGGGCCCTGGCCCCTTTGTCACGCATGAACGATCACTTTAAGTTTTTTAGCAAGCAGTTTGTACAGCTTATACCAGTAGTCCTAGCCACTTGATATTTGACATGTAGTTGCATCTTGGAAGTACATACCGATTCCACTCCCAGATGGTGGCCTTGGCCACTTATTCACAAATGAACCATTACTTGAAGTTTTTAGTAAGCAGTTTATACAGCCCTTACCAGTAGTCCTAGGCATGCAGTTGCATCTTGAGGAGTACATACTGATTCCAGGCCCAGATGGTGGCCCTGGCCCCTTAGTCACGCATGAACGATCACTTGAAGTTTTTAGCAAGCAGTTTGTACAGCCTGTACCAGTAGTTTTTGGCACTTGATATTTGACAAGCAGTTGAGTTTTGAGGAGTACATACCGATTCCACGCCCAGATGGTGGCCCTGGCCCCTTAGTCACACATGAACAATCAAGTATTTAGCAAGCAGTTTGTACAGTGTATGACAGTAGTCCTAGCCACTTGACTTTATCATGCAGTTTTATATTGAGGAGTACATACCGATTCCACACCCAGATGGTGGCCCTGCCCATAAGTCATGCATGAAATTTCACTTTAAGTTTTTAGCAAGCAGTTTGTACAGCCTATTGCAGTAGTCCTGGCCACTTCATATTTGACATGCAGTTGCATCTTGAGGAGTACATACTGATTTCATGCCCAGATGGCAACCCTAGCCCTTCAGTTATGCATGAGTGATCACGTCATTTTTTTTAAGGAAACTGGTAACACAGTTGAAGAATTATATTTTATTTTCATGGCTGCTGCAGTAGATCAATGTGCAAATTTAGGCAAAGCAAGGGGCAGGCGAGACATACAAAAATGTATCCTGAGTCCACAGTTTATTATGCATTATTCTATTTCTATTTTAATTCAATTACAAATCATGTTAGTTTTTCAGTCTTCAAATTTCTATAGTATGTTTATCTGTACATATATATCAATACACAAATTTTAGACCAACACATGCATGTAGATATTTAAGGAAGTCAGTTGTCATTATCTTAAACCATTCAGTACATGCAGTTTTCAAATCTGATTGGATAAAAATATTGACAATGCCAAGGTTTATTCTTGAAATTTTACATAAGAAATTGATATGCACTGAAGAGACATAAGTTTGCGAAATGGCCATCTGCAGAACTAGATGTACAGTACTAGTTGTTACTTGGGTGTTGAGTTATATAAAGAATGTGTATTAGCGTTATATACCTACATGTTATACTGTATTCAACTTAAAATACTGGTCATAGAGCAATGATGTCAGATTCAAAAATTGAAAAATGAGGTCAAAATTTGAAGAACAGATATATTGCCAGGTGTAGTTTTAAATTTTCATTGAAATTATAACAAAGTTGCAAGATATACAGTTCGCAGATTTCACAATCATTTTTGTCTCACCTGCGACAAATGTCGCGAAAGCGAGACACAGGGATCATATATAGATTCCTTCGGTATCTGCATCCTTAACATTTGGTTAACCCAAATGTTTAACTTTTTAGCTCACCTGGCCTAAAAGGCCATGTGAGCTTTCACCATCACTTTGCGTTCGTCGTCCGTCCGTCGTCCGTCAACAATTTCAAAAATCTTCTCCTCTGAAACTGCTGAGCCAACTGTAACCAAACTTGGCCTGAAGCATCACCAGGGTATGCAGTTTCAAAATTGTGTTCGATTAGTCCGAAGACCAAACAACATGCATGGCTGCTGTTACTAAAAATAGAACATAGGGGTAAATTGCTGTTTTTTTGCAAATAACTCAAAAACCGTTATAGATATCAAAATCCGACACATTTTAAAAGTGATCAGCATAGCAAGATCTACCTGCCCTGCAATTTTGAAGAAAATCCGAAAACCTGTCTTGGAGTTCTTGCCCTTTTTCCGTAAAATTTTCAAAATTTGTGCATTTTTTATTTTTTATTTCAAAAGGTGTAACAGATAGTGGTCAAGTGTATTTTGCTTAAAGGTTCAGCATATCAAGATCTACAAACCCTGAAATTTTGAAGAAAATCTAAAAACCCTTGTAGGAGTTATTGCCCTTTTTTCACAGAATTTTCAAAATTTTCATATTTTTCGTCTTTTATTTCCAGAACTATAGAAGATGAAGGTTAAGTGTAAATTGATAAAATGTTTGCCATGCTGTGTGGATTTCAAAACTGGTGTTTAAAATTGTTTGTTGACCGCCATTTTCAAAATGGCTGCCAAAAAAAGGCGAGAAAATTCAACATTGTCAGATTTCAATGAAAGTTGGTTTCAAAATAGATATTAATGTTGTGATTTCAAAACCGGATTTGAAAATTGTTTGTTGACTGCCATTTTCAAAATTGCTGCCGATTTCAATGAAACTTGATTTCAAAGTAGTTATTGATGTCACAACTTCAAAACTGATGTTAAAATTTGTTCGCTTACAGCCATTTTCAGAATGGCTGCCAAAAAGGCGGGAAAATTCAACATTGTCCGATTTCAATGAAATTTGGTTTCCAAATGGATATTGATGTTGCGACTTCAAAACTGGTGTTGAAAATTGTCGATGACTGCCATTTACAAAATAATGTCTTTACAACTTGTGTCGAAAGTGGTCCTTATCAAGAACGTTTTTGTCAAAAAAGCCCAACAAAGAAATATGATTTAACATGATCAGACTTAAAATACAGTTCAAGATATTGGTGATGTTCGAACTACCAAAGTTTGAAGGACTGAAGTTCAACTGAGTAACTTACAATGTTAGCTTGATTGTGGCAACTGAAAGCTAGGTGAACGATACAGGCTCCTGGGAGCCTCTGGTTTTTGAACTTCAATAACTTTCTTAAATCATATTCAATATCAGTGAAATTTTGACACAATATTCAGTACAACTTCATTATTGTATCCTGAATTTATTATTTGAAAAAAATAAATCCAATTTTTCCGAATTTCATTTGATGGACTTAGTTTTTTTATTAATTTTTTCGTATGCACTATATCTCAGCATCTACATGCCATAGACTGATAATTATTTATAAGTGGTTACATCTTAAGTAGTAACCATCATCAATACCAGAATTATGTCACCTTGACCTATATTTTCCACTTCAATTAATTTGGCTAAATTTTTAGGTCCATAATCAACAATGTTTAAACAAAATTGAGAATAAAGACTTAAATTTTGATGTAGACTTGTTGCATGTAGTCCATAGATGCACAATAACCTTTCGGAATTTTATTCTGGTTCCAACTTTGGTAAATTTCCTGAAAATGTCCAAGACTAACAATTTGTGAAATTTTTGCATTTAATTAAAAATTTTAGCCATTTCTTCATACAAGACATTATTCTGAAAACTAAGGATTAAAAATATGGTTCCAGTTTTGAAATTGAAATTTGAAATTTCCTGAAACTCTCAAAGACAAGCAATTTTTGTCTCGCCCGTGACGAAAGTCGCGAAAGCGAGACATAGGCGTGCAAAGTATGACGGCGACGGCGGCGTAAACTCAAGTTTTAATACAGAAGCCATTGATGTAGGAACTTTATATTTGGTCCATATGTAGCTTACGGCGAACCCTATCTGTCGGACCCAAAATCATGTGACCTTGACCTATATTTCGCGGTCCAGTGACCAGGTTAAGTTTTTTTGCTTAAGTCCATTTCTCAATAACTAGAAGCTAGAAGTCAATGATATTTGGTATATAGCTTGGTCTTGGTTAGTACATGTCCGTCTGCCATATGGCTTTTGACCTTGACCTCAATTTCACGGTCCAGTGACCAGGTTAAGTTTTTTTGCTTAAGTCTGTTTCTCAATAACTA
>MJUU01017152.1:67606-78087 GCA_002080025.1 Modiolus philippinarum | reverse complement strand
GTCAATGATATTTGGTATATAGCTTGGTCTTGGTTAGTACATGTCCGTCTGCCATATGGCTTTTGACCTTGACCTCAATTTCACGGTCCAGTGACCAAGTTAAGTTTCTTTGCTTAAGTCTGTTTCTCAATAAATACAAGCCATAGGTCAATGATATTTGGTATATAGCTTGGTTTTGGTTAGTACATGTCAGTCTGCCATATGGCTTTTGACCTTGACCTCAATTTCATGGTCTAGTGAACAAAGTTGAGTGTTTCTGATTAGAATAGTTTCTTAATTACTGTAAGTGGAATGGTAATAATATTTGGCTTGTAGGTTGCTCTTGAGTAGTGCATGACTGTTTTAGCGACAAGCAGGGATGGGCGAGACATCTATTAGGGTCCACTCTTGTTGTTAATTCTTGTTTGCAACCATGTGTTTTTATGAATTTTAGTCAAAAAACAATATTTTCAATGGTTAGATTTCATAAATATTGTATTGCAATTTTGGTTATTATTGGTTCAAATTTAATTCCCTGAAACTGTCAAAGACCAGCAGCCCTTTTCACAAAAAAACTAACGATAAAAATTAGTCGTAAGTCTTTAACATTTCATATTGACTTACGATTAAAATTTGTCATAAGATTTTTTGTGAAAAGGGCTGCAGATGTTTCTTGGAGTTCTACTTAACAACCACATCTTGATAAATGCCAAATTAAAATGATAATGGAGTGAGCAGAGGCGCAACACTAGGTTCCAAGGGATCATCTAACCTTGCACATGCATGTATCTCTGATGGTAGGTCAGCATCCAGGCAAAATTAGGTAACTTTGACCTACATTTTCCGTTTGAGTGACTTACATTCAATTTTATGTCCGAGTTCAGATCTCGGTCACTGTAAATGGGAGGATCATCTAACCTTGCACATGCATGCATCTCTGATGGTAGGTCAGCATCCAGACAAAATTAGGTCACTTTGACCTACATTTTCTGCTTGACTGACTTACATTAAAGTTTAGGTCCCAATTCAGATCTCGGTCACTGTACATGGTAGGATCATCTAACCTTGCACATGCATGCAACTCTGATGGTAGGTCAGCATCCAGGCAAAATGAGGTCACTTTAACCTACATTTTCTGCTTGACTGACTTTCATTCAGGTTTAGGTCAGAGTTGATATCTCAGTCACTGTACATGGTAGAATCATCTAACCTTGCACATGCATGCATCTCTGATGGTAGGTCAGCTACCAGGCAAAATTGGGTCACTTTGACCTACATTTTCCGTTTGAGTGACTAACATTCAAGTTCATATCATGGATCATATCTCAGGTACTGTACATGGTAGGATCATCTTGCATGTGCATGCATCTGTGATGGTAGCTCAGCATTCAGACAAAATTAGGTCACTTAAACCTACATTTTACGCATGAATGACTTACAATAATTTATATGAGTTCATACCTTGTTCGTTCAAGTAACATTGCATATGCATGCAATTTTGATAGTTTGTCAGCATCAAGGCAAAATTTGGTTGCTGCGACAATGTGCCATAATGAGGCGAACTTTGTAATCGTTGATTACCTATGTTAAAATTTTTGTGATATCAGAAAAACTGCAAATAAAGCAAAAATTAAGTACCAGTACAGGTACCCACAAAAATAACCACTCATAAGGTATCCTCGCAAGGTAAAATTTGTCCTGCCTGGTAATATCTGCTCTCTGACCAGTAAATGTTGTCCTATTACTGTGTTTATTGTGTGTTTAATACTGACTAGGTCTTTTCATAGTGGACAGGTCAGGATTGTCACACAAAATGAGGATGATGATGACGGGGACTACTCAGATGACCTGGAATTCTGCAGCAGTGCTTCAAGACCTCCAAAAGGTAGATGTAGCATAATAATTAAGAAATGAAACATGGCTGTCAAATTTTATTATAATTTTAGTATGGTCTTGAGGTTTTTTTTGCAACTATTTTTTCCTGAGTGTTAGCAAAAACAACAAAAGGCTCTCCTGAAATGACAATAAAGAACTAGGCACACATGGTTTATTATGATTATGATGTGGAAATTTGACAATTTCAACAATCTGAGCAGAGCACTTCCCACTATATGTCCTGGCAATATTGTCTTCGATCAGCACAAAATATCACACATGTATTGACTAGAAAACGTACACAACAACAATGAACACTTACTTATGCTGTTTATTTATGGTCCTTATTCCTGCAGAAATACCTTTAATCTTTCGTAATCTCAACTTTGGTTTTCCAATCTACATTGCTTACGGACCTGACTTTTACGATTTTTAATTATGACATTATTAGATTGAAAAACACAACTATAGTAATTTGAATTGATTCAAGGATTGTATTGCCATTTGGGCAACTTATGTCTAATCAGTAGCATTTTGACTGGAACTTGGTAATCTGTGATCAAAATGCATTGGTATTGATAAAACAGTATATACTTATTTTAAAAAAAAAGCATAGGAATACAGCTCTTCTTTACTCTGATAGCATTATTTTATTGCTTTATTCCTTGGCACTAATAATTATCATATACATGATATGTACATGTAATTGCACTTTTAACAAAGTATTTGTTATTCACACACATTACATTTAAATATTGTAAATTTCGAAAATTATTGCATGACCTTAATTTTGCTATTCATAACCAACAGGTACGATTGCAAGGTTTATTTATTACGATCTCTGGATTTTGAATATGCAGAAAGTTACTGAAATGCATGAAGAATACAATGTTAATTATTGCACTGAAGTCACTTTTTTTGCAAAAAACGTCGCATTAATTTTAGAATTTACAGTAAGTGTAAGGTAAAAAAATGTTAACATTGATATTTGTCGTTTACAGCTGATGACAGTCCTGATACCAGTCGAATAGATGTAAGTTATTATTAACAGAAGAATAAGATTGTATGTATTGTAAAAAAAATGAAAATGAATGTCTCTATTAGGAAAATATTACATCAGGAGTCACTATTGAAGCGTATGTCTTAGATAATTATAATGTAATTACTGCAATTGATGCATGAATATTCCAATATTTGTAGTGTAAAAGGTGTTGAAACTCCTTCCCCGAGACTTGCTTTTGTCTCCTCATTCAGTAATGTCCATTAAAAAGTATTATAAGACACCAATTTGTAATGGAATGAAGTTTTTTATCGGGAAAAGTGACAAAGGAAGTTCTCATCACTTGTATTCGGAAATTTGTAGTCGCATAAATCACAAGAACAATAAATAAAGTGTTCATTTAATTATGGGGAATACTAGATGAAGTGCTTCAGTAAATTAATAATACCTGATGACCATGTGGAAAGAGAGAGTTCTCGTGTGAATTACAAAGCATTTAATTTTTTTTCTTGATTCCCCAACATTAAAATTTACAACTGAGTTCAGAATATCATTATTATGCATGCATTTCTGATGGTAAGTTGGCATCTAGGCAAATTTTGGTCACTTTGACCTACATTTGCTGCTTTGGACAGTGCTTTCTTGTGTCCTTCACCCATTGCCCCCCATTTTCAAGGTCCCTTTTTTAAAAAAAAAAATGAATGGTTTTAATGCATTCTATTCCCTCTATATATTGCCACCCTCACATATCACCAAAATTTTACCTAGTCCAAAGGGTGGCAATATAACAAGGATGACTGAAATCATTGCCAGACAAGGTAATTTGTACCGCTAGAAATATGAACTCTAGTGAAAATACAAGACAAGGACATTTTAGACACACAAAGTACGAGTCTCAGAAAAAGCATGAGATTTTGATTTTCATTTAAGTGTAAGACAAGAAACAAAAATTCACAGCAAAAAAAAAATAATAAATGGAACATTCTGTCTTAAAAGTAAGAAAAGAACATGAATTTCTATGTACAATACTAGTAGAGCCTATAGATTGTAGAAGATCAAGAAAGGAAGGGGGGTTGCCATTTATATGAAACTGCCAGTAGTACATGAAGTAGAAGTAGTAATTATAGAAGGAGGGAGGTCCCCATTTGAATGAAACATGTGTTTGTGTAGTTCTACTTTTTATCTTTTCAATTTTTAAGTTAGATTACACTTGTGATACCTGATATATATTTTTTAATTTTTAAATGCAATATGAATAGTTTTTGTTAAAGGTTTTTTTATGCACTCTAAATAGATTTTAATTGTTTCCAATTGTATGCACATATAGTGCATATAATTGATCTATTATGGTCCTATATATCGATCTTCACGGGAAATGTGCATGATCAATAAATTACTGCCCTTATTCTATCAAGTGTTGTAAATGTTAGAACAACAATACTATATACAGTGCACCCTGGTTTTATTGCCACCATTGGGACGAGTTAGAATTTTGGCGATAAGCGATGGTGGCGATATATATCGAGGGAATGTATTGCATAGAAACAATGTAACCTTTTATTAAACGGGCCTTGTAAATGGTTGGCAATAAGTGAGGGACAGGCATTAAAGGGGGGGGGGGGTATAACGAGGGAGCATGGGATCACTGTAATTATTAAATTGTCAATATTATATTATTTCTTTTCTTTACCAGTTATTATATAGTATTAATGCATTGTATTTATAGATCTTATTACATTGAGAATTGATTTGTGGAATCAAAATTCTGTTGAGCCAATGGATTGAAGGATAACAAAACAAGCTGACATACAATCAGTCTTGTGTTACCTTCACATTTATTTGGTATACAAGACCTCCCAAAATTAAAAAAGCAGGATTTTTTCATACCCTTACTCATTAGAAAGTTGGGTTTACTGCATTCTCCTTGTCTGCCTGTCTGTCTGATCACCCGCAAATTTTTTTCTTTCACATTTTTCAAAGCTCTGCTTGTGGGATTGATTTTAAACTTGGCATGCAGTTTCTACATGGTTAGTTTAAGGGAACTTCCTTTTGTCAGTACTATCTGACATATATTTCTTGTTTTACAAAATGTAGGCTAAGTACTAAGATGTGACTTTTACGTCACATTTTCTTGGCTTCAACTCCTGAATTGATTTCAGACTTGGAGTTCAGCATTTTTTAATGATTAGTTGTATGGAACGTCCTAAAATTTGTCAGTCCTATCAGACATGTACCGGTACTTACTGATTTTGGAAGTATTGACTTGTTTCAAAAATGTAGAGAAACATAATTTTCATCACGTTTTTCACATTTTACATATTTGATTGATTTCAATACTGGTATTCAGCCGCTATATGATTAGTTGTAAGGATCCTCATATTGTAAGCCCTGATGGACATGTACTTCCTGTTTGCAGTTACAAAATGAATTGGAGCGTGAATTTTTGTTGCATTTTTAGCTCACCTGGCTATGCCAGGGTGAGTTTTTGCCATCACTTTGCGTCCGTTGTCCGTCCGTCGTCCGTCTGTCCGTCCGTCCTTAGCTCACTTTTAAAAATCTTCTCCTTTGAAACTACTGGAGGGATTGGTTTGAAACTTAATAGTAATCATCTATGACATGTCCTGTACAAATGATCCTCATTTTATTATGATCCAATGAAAAACATGGCTGCCGGTGCTAAAAATAGAATCTAGGGGTAAAATGCAGTTTTTAGCCAATAACTCAAAATCGATGCAGATATCAAAAATCTGACATGGAGTAAAAATGTTCAGAATGCCGAGATCTATCTGCTCTGCAATTTTGAAGAAAACTGGAAAACCTGTCTGAGAGTTATAGCCCTTTTTCCGTAAATTTTTCAAAATTTGTGCATTTTTTATTTTTTATTTCAAAAACTGTAACAGACAGAGGTGAAGTGTAAATTAAAAAAATGTTCAGCATATCAAGATCTACATACTCTGAAATTTTGAAGAAAATCCAAAGGCCTGTGTATGATTTATTGGCTGTTTTTCACCATTTTTTTTTTATATTTTTTTTCCAATGCCATATGGTTATGGGTTATTTCCCTTTAAATTCTGTGTTCAAATCTTCTTTAGTTAAGTTTTCTCTTTTAAGCTTTAGAGAAATTCCCTACTATCACTTCATCAAAAAAATTATTTCTTCCATAATTAAGAGCAAAAACAGTGTTTTTGTGCAAATTTCTGCAATTTTTTGCAAAAATACTTTCTTAGTCTTTACCTTATTTCATGTTATAATGATTTTCCTATATAAACATATAGTGTACAATACTGGGTCTTTAGTGGTGAATCACTATGATCTCTGCTGACATGTATGTTGAAATAGTTTATCAGCTTCATAGACTGCTTAATGTTAAAAATATTAGTAAGTAAAGCCTTAGTGAGCAGTTGATGAAATCAACCTGAATGGATTTGAACGGAACTTGGCATTAATGATGCTTATGAGGTGATGACTATAATATATATATGTATTGTGACTTTTATGCCAAAATGTCATCCAACATGGCCATCTGCAGGGAACTTAATTTATTACTCGACTGTATGGAAAGAGCATACAAAGAATTTTTTATCTGAAACAACTTGGCCAGTCACAATGTATCTTAGATGGTCCCCTTCAAAACAGATGTCCTTCAAGTCTGCACCTTATGCAAATTGGCTACCAATGGGAAACAAAGTTTAATATAGGAGTACATTCAAAGATCTCCTTCTTTAAAACCATTTGGCCAGTTGGAAATAAACTTTGGCACAATACTTAATTTTCTTTAAAATTGTGTCCTGCAGATCCATCCCTTATCCAAGATGGCATGCAATAGGGAAAATAGTTAAATTAAAGTTGGATCATATAACATAAATGTTTAGTTACATAGTTTGAAAATGGGACCCTTTAACATATAAGTTGATTTGAAGTTATGTATTGGCAATGGTCCAGGTGAGCGATACAGGCTCTTGAGAGCCTCTTGTTCTAAGTTCTCGAAGGTGTAATTGAGTTTAAAATTGGTATGCACCCATCATACAGTTAGTTTTATGGAACATCCTACTGTCATTCCTATCGGTCAAAACTTCTTATTTGATGAAATGCGGGGAGGAGAGGAGCAGATCATAATTTGGCTATTGTAGATGAAGATGTATAAAGCAATGCAAATTAAATAGCTCAAAGTATAAACAAATGCAAATTGTAAAAAGTGTAAAAATGCTTCATCAATGTTCATAGGTATATAAAACAATGCAAATTCAACAATTCATAGATGTATAAAGCAATGCAAATTCAATACTTCAGAGATGTATAAAACAATGCAAATTTAATACTTTTGAGATGTAAAAAATGGACATTCAATACTTCATAGATATATAAAACAATGCAAAGTCAATACTTCAGAGAAGTACAAAACTATGCAAATTCAATACTTCAGAGAAGTATAAAACAATGCAAATTCAATACTTCAGAGAAGTATAAAACAATGCAATTTCAATACTTCAGAGATATATAAAATTATGCGAATTCAATACTTCAGAGATGTATAAAACAATGCAAATTTTATACTTTTGAGATGTAAAAAATGGACATTCAATACTTCATAGATATATAAAACAATGCAAATTCAATACTTCAGAGAAGTATAAAACAATGCAAATTCAATACTTCAGAGATATATAAAACTATGCAAATTCAATACTTCAGAGATATATAAAACTATGCAAACTCAATACTTCAGAGAAGTATAAAACAATGCAAATTCAATACTTCAGAGAAGTATAAAACTATGCAAACTTAATACCTCAGAGATGTATAAAACAATGCAAATTTGAATTTCAGAGATGAATTAAACAATGCAAATTTAACATCCAGAAATTTATAAAAGCTGAAAAAAATCAGCATTTGATTGTATAGTTGACTGTTAAAGAATGTAAATTCAATATTTTATAGCAGACTGAAACAATGCAGATTAAATATTTCATAGATGCATAAATAGTGTATTTTCTTGCATTAAATTCAAACTTCAAGATTGATTTGTTCTAATGCATTGTCAAGGGTGTGTAAAAGCATGAAAAATCAACACTAATAAAATGTAAAGAAAGTTGCTACATGACATATCTTTTGGTCATGGTAGGAAGATGCTCCATGTATGTATGTGTCAGTATTTGGAACATAATATGAAGGCTGAAATTTAGAATTAGGTCACTTAGTGAGGTCTGCTTGTAAGAACATTGCTCTTGTGTTAAAAGGATAAAGGTTTTAAAATTTAAATATAGATATTAAATTTTAGGTCAGAATTTGGAACTTTTATTGATGTAGAGTTAATTATTGGTAATGCATTTATTGTTTTTACGGTAGCTATTTTTGTGATTACACGTTTCAAATTAAACGAATCAATATCACTTTTTACGCTTTATTGTGTTTTTTATGCATCATTAATTAAAAATGTTTAAATTGCCTTGTTTAATTAATTAAACTTTTTTATTTGAGAAAAATCACCAATAAAAATTTGTGTGTTCTCAAAAGAATACAGTTACATATATTTTATTGAACTTTCAGCTGAAATTGAAAAAATGCCAAATGGTTTGTTTTATTAGGTGTACTTTAAATTGTGCAACAAAAATTTACGAAGATTACACCTTTATGCAATAATGCAATTATTATGAAGAATATTGTAATAATGACTGCAAAAGAAATATTAGCCTATGCAGAAAAATCAAAATGCTAAATCTGATATGTGTCTAAATAAATGGACGTTTTTTTTCTGCATTTTTCCAGAAGTAAGGCCTGGTTAATGGCCTTGTCATAATCAAGTTTTTTGTTTTATTATATATATATAGGTTGTACATGTATGTCTGTCTGTACATTATTTCTTTTATCTATCAATAAGCATAATTGTTCTTCTGGATTCTGTTGAATTTACTAGCTTTACATATGAAGAAGAAAAACATTTAACAATTCGTTAAGAAGACATTTTCATTTTCACATTTCATCCGTTTCATTGCTAAGTTATAACGAACCAGAAAGTTAAAGAGAAAACTTTGTTAAAAATCTAAAATAAAATTAAACACAGCAATATATAAGGGAACACAAAGAGAGACACCAGAACAAATAGAAAGTAAAGCAAAAAAAAACACAACTGAACATAATGCCACAAAACTAAAGTACAAGCGGTAAAACCTCTGCGAAAACTATGGTTATATTAGCTACTTCTTCAGGGTAATATTATCTGTTTCATGCCTGGCATTCGCCATACTGCTATTGAAGAGTTTGGTGTTTACTGGTAGCCCAATTTGTCATATGTCATATTTTACGAAAGGATATGGAGTAAATGAACATGAGATCATAACACATATGCTAACTCAAACTGCAATAATTTTAATGAGCTGTATGGCCATTTAGGAAATTAATTCCTCATCAGCAGCACTAGAATCCAAACAAAGGAAATCCATGTTTAAAATGCATAAAACCAAACGAAATCCGAATAATCAGTAATATCAAATATAACCAAGGACAAAACTACGATGGAGGGAGTCAGTCTGCAATACTCATTAGCAATAGGCCTTGAATCAACAAAAAATGTCTGTTCTGTGAGGTAGATACGTCACATAGTGATAAAAACTGTAAAAATTCTGTGGTGACAATTTAAACTTGTTAGAGATAACATTTTCACTCTATTGACAAAAAAGTTGTATATATTACATGCACAGAAATAAGTAATGAGCTTTGAAATGTAAACTCTACGTGGTAGTGATCTGGAATATAACTTTTCAAAAATGAGAAGCTCACTGTTGAGAAATCAAGATGTAAATGAATACAAATGCAATGGTTTTTTTTTAATCTTTTCAGAAAAGTGATTTGAAAATTCAAGTTTTGAAAGATTCAGGAAGAATACAAGAAGTTTTAATGAAGACAAAAACTCCAGAAAAGCGTAGTATTGTTGACCTGATTCAAAATGTAAGTAGTATTGAAAGGATTTCTTATACTTTGGTTGACATGAAAAATGAAGATCATTTTATTATTAATATTCAGTAGTTAAATAGGTCAGGAAGAGTATGGCCCAAAACATAAAAGGAGAATACGCTTTTTGCACTCAATAAAACATAAGAAAAATCATATTCAGATTTTATATTTATATGCCTGTCTTTAATGGGACATATTGTTATATACCAGTATCCATCTGTTTACACATCGTTCTCTAACTAGAAATGCTTTGATCATTTTTCTTGAAACTTTGCAAAATTGTTGGGTATGACAGAAGAAAGCTCCCCATCATATTATTTTGTTGGTGAATTTTTCGTTCCAGAGTAATGGGACTTTAGATTACTTTTAAAAAAAAATGAAATGGCAATTTCCATCCATAGTCGTAATGTATCTAGAGAATGCTTTGATCATTTTCCTTGAAACTTAGCAGGTGTGTTGGGTATGAAAAAAGAAAGTTCCCTATTGTTTTGTTCTGTCAATGGATTTTAGTTCCAGAGTAATGGAACTTTGATTATTTCAAAAAAGCTTGAAATAGTAATTTCCGTCAATGAGTCGTACTTTAACTAGAGAAAGCTTGGATCATTTTTATACGACCGCAAAAAATTTTGCGGTCGTATTATGTTATGGCGCAGTCGTCGGCGTCGGCGTCGGCGTC
>MJUU01017152.1:55543-66784 GCA_002080025.1 Modiolus philippinarum | reverse complement strand
TATGTCAACAGATTTGGCGTAGCTGTTACCATTTCGGAGCTATGAGGGGCTGAAAGGGGCCAAAATTGTAAAGTTACAGATAACCTAAAATTTTTATTTTTCATCGAATTTCGATGGGATTTTATTCTTTGATTCCTCTTTATGTAAGCTTTCAGTTATATGTCAGTGGATTTGGCGTAGCTCTTACCATTTCCGAGCTATGAGGGGCTGAAGGGGGCCAAAATCATAAATTTACAGATAACCTAAAAAATGTATTTTTCGTCGGATTTCGATGGGATTTTTTTCTTTGGATTCTACTTGATGTAAGCTTTCAGTAGTTTTTCAATGGATTTGACGTAGCTCTTGCCGTTCCTAAGCTATGAGGGGCTGAAGGGGGCCAAAATCGTAAATTTACAGTTTGCCTTAAATTTTTATTTTTCATCGCATTTCAATGGGATTTTTTTCTTTTGATTTCTCTTGATATAAGCTTTCAGCATCATGTCAATGGATTGGGCGTAGCTCTTACTGTTTCTGAGCTATAGAGGGTCAAAGAGGAATCATAAGGAGTCATAAGGGCTAATTTTTATTTTCCCTAGTTTGTGTCCAGCTAATTACTTGGTCAATCTCCTTATTGTGTCCATCTAATTATTGTGTCAAGCTCTTTCCTATGTCCATACTCACTTTAAATTACACTTTTTCAAATTTCAGTGGACGACATGCTGCGGTCGTATCATGCTGCGCTCGGCGTAGCCCTTTATTCTTGAAATTTTGTAGGATTGTTGAGTACAATTCTTACCAAAAAATGGTGTGTGACATCCAAAAGTTTTTTGTTGAAACATTATGAATTTTCAAGAAAAATATATTTCTTTTGTACTATATATATACCTGGAAATTTCAGAATTGATCAAGACTTACAGACCCTATTGCATGTGAAATTTTGTGGATTTGCCCAACTACATATTATCTCACAAACCATAACTGTTTTCATTATAATGTAAATATCTATTGTTGTTTTTCAGAGAGAGATTGGTAGAAGAGGAAGACAACAGTTTACTTATGGTGACAAGACAGCTATAAATAGTCTGTAAGTAGTGTGCATAAAATAAACATACATATACTTTTACAGACAAGCTATATAGTCAACCTGTTAGGATGAAAAATGTGGTCGTAATCAGCTAAGTGTGATAAGAAGACAGGTCATAATGTATGATGGAACATTTTTTTTATCCAAATTATTCTATTATCGTGCAAATTCAGTTATTTACACACTTTTAAACTTTTAACAAAAGGCCTAGAAAAGAATACACCAATAATTACATGTCATGTATTACTAAATAGTATCATTGTTGCACCTTTTGCTATTTTCAGATTTTTACTAGGAGCAAAGCATGAATAAGCTTGATAAAAAGTTACCCTTTGCCATCACTTGGCATCTGTTGTCCATCTGTCTGTCCATCCATGATCATAAACTTCTCATTCAAAGATCTTCTCCTCTAAAACCGGCGGGCCAATTAGAACCAAACCTGGTCACAATATTCTTTGGGTATTAATCCCCTTCAGAAAATGTATCCAGCAGATCGGCACTCCATCAACGATGGTTGCCAGTGGGGACCATAGTTTTAACATTGGACCCTATGGGAAAAAAAAACTTTCAAAGATCTTCTTGTCAGAAACTACTAGACCAATTATAACCAAACTTACAATGGTCCTTAGAAGGTTTTTCCGAAAAATATATCCAGCAGGTCTCTACCTCATTCAAAATGGCTGCCAGTGGGGAACATAGTGTAACATTATAGTCTTTCGAAAAACACATTCAAAGGTCTTCTTAGGAAATGCTAGTCCAATTAGAACCAAACTTAGTCACAGTGGTCCTTTGATGGTCCCTTCGATAAAAGATATCCAATAGGTCCGTACCTCATCCAAGATGGAGGACCAGCAGGGAACACAGTTAATTGTTAGACGCCATTTCAAAATTTTTCTTGGAAACCACAAATCTTATTGGAACCAAATCAACAGTCTTTGGCTGGTTCCCTTCAAAATTCATGCCTGGCAGTTCTGCATCTAAGATGGCTACCAGCTTAGAACATAGTTAAACTTTGGACCCTTTTGGAAATGTCATTCATATCTATTTGTCAATCATGGTCCAGGTGAGTGAAACAGGCTCGTGAGAAACTATTGTTTAGTGTGTAAAAATGTTTTAAGATGTCCATCCAACATGGGAAATAGATTTTCATACCCCACGCAACAAAGTTGTGGAGGGTATAATGTTTTTGACTGGTCCGTCCGTCCATCAGTCCATCCGTCCTTCCGTCAGTCCTGTTATTGTCACTGCAACTCCTCCATAACCGCTTGACGGATTGCTTTCATATTTGGTAGGATTGTTGGTCATGATGTGTAGATGTGCATACTATACCGCCATATTGATTGGATAATTTTTGTAGGAGTTATGGGACTTAGACTATTTTCAATTAAAATACCAAAGTATCATCTTGTCACTGCAACTCCCCTGAAACCGCTCAATGGATTGCTTTCATATTTACATGATGTGTAGATGTGCATACTTTACTGCCTTATTGATCGGATTGTTTTTATGGGAGTTATTGGACTTAGACTATTTTCAGCTAAAACAGCAAGTATCATCTTGTCACTGCAACTCCTCTGAAACCGCTTAAAGGATTGCTTTCATATGTATTAGGATTGTTGGTCATGATGTGTAGATGTGCATACTATACTGCCTTATTGATCGGATTATTTTTATAGGAGTTATTTGACTTAGACTATTTTCAGCTAAAATAGCAAGTATCATCTTGTCCTGGGTTATTTCCCTTGAAATTCTGTTTTCAAATCTTCTTTGGTTTACTTTTCTCTTTTAAGTTTAAGAGTAATTCCCTGCTAACAATTATTTGTTACATAATCAAGAGCAAAAAAAGTGTTTTTGTACAAATTTTTACAATTTTTTGCAAAAATACTTCCATAATCTTTACTGATTTCACATTGTAATAATTTTTGTATATAAATGTATATTGAATCATGCATTGGTAAATGTTTGCCCACAAACCAAATATCTTTCCTAGATACTGTAGTTGTAGTTTTTGTCTTCATAGTCTGAATGGACTCTATTACTAACCTAGTTATGCCATGGTGAGTTTTTGCCATCACTGTGTCTTGGTTCTGTCATTCATACACTTTTCATTCAAACATCTTCATTTCTGAAACAACTGGGCCAATTGGAACCAAACTTGGTCACAATAGTCCTTAGGTGGTCTCCTTTAAAAATGTGTCTGGCAAGTCAACATGCCATTCAAGATGGCTGCTAGTTGGATCTTTGTCGAAAAATGGACCCTTTATTCTAAGATCCCTGAAACAACCGGGCCAATTGGAACCAAACTTGGTCACAATTGTCCTTATAGGTGGTCCTTTTTAAAAGAAATGTCTGGCAAGTCCGTATCATATCCCAAGATGGTTGCCAGCGGGAACTGTTTTAACATTGGACCCTATGGGAAAGCATTCAAAGATCGTCTTCTCTGAAACCACTAAGACAATTGGAACCAAACTTGGTCACAATTGTCCTTGAGTAGTCCCCTTTAAAAATTGTGTCTGGCAAGTCCAAGATGGCCGCCAGTGGGGAACTTTGTCGAAACTTAGACAATATTGCAAAAATCTCCTTTGAAAATACTGGGCCAGTTTGAACCAAACTTAGTCACAATGGTCCTTAGTTGGCCCCTTTTAAAAAATGTGTTTGGCAAGTCCACATCATATTCAAGATGGCTGCCAGTGGGGAACATGGTTTTAACATTGGATCCTATAGGGAAACATATTCAAAGATGTTCTCCTTTGAAAGTACATGGCCAATTGGAATCATACTTGATCACAGTGTTCCTTTCTTGGTCCCCTTCATAAAATGTGTCTAGCATGTCCCCATAGCATCCAAGATGACAGTCAGCGGTGAACATTGTTTAACCTTGGACCCAATGGGAAATCATTCAAAGATCTCCTCTGAAAATACTAGCCAATTGGAACCAAAGTGAGGCACAATGATCCTTAGATAGTCTTCTTCAAGAAGGTGACAGTCAGTCTACGCCCCATCAAAATAGCTGCCAATGGGGAACATAGTTTAATTTTGGATCATATAACATCTATGTCCATCAACAAACTTGAAATTGAGACCCTTAAACATTTGGATTATTTTGACTAATTGTGTCAGCCATGGCCCAGGTGAGCAATACATCTTGTTATGTATAATATTGCTTATAGGATACTTTTGGAGTTCAATAATGCAGGATTTTCTGATATGTGGGGGTGTGGGGTATGTGAGTTTGCTCACTAAGGTTCTTTAATTGATAATACATATATGTTCTTTATTTCAGATACCTACCAAATAATAGATGTGTAGTAGATAATTACTTTAATAAAGCTTTCTGTGGTACATACTCAAAGGAAGGCAATATATTCCTGACAGCTTGTCAAGGTGGGTATAATATGCTAAGTCCTGTTATGGTTGGTATAATGTTACCGTACATCCTTTTAACTCTGCTTTGATGTCAATGCATTTGTTAGTGGATCTTTCAAGGTCAAGATCTGTGTAAAAATTGTAGCTCTACAATAAGGTCAATATATTTGTTTATTGACTTTCAGGGGCAAGGTTTGCTTAAAGTTTTTATTCCTTTAACCTCTGGGGAACATTATTCTATTATTAACTTTTCAAGAACAATTCATTAGTGTATAGATCTGTCAAGTTCAAGGTTTGTTCAAATTGGTATGGCCTTTAAATACTCTGGAACATTAAACATAGGTACAATGACAGCTAAAGCTGCCTTTGGTTAACTGGACTGCATGGTATAGAATTCTCCTCAATGAAGGCTATGTAGTGATCTCTGTTTAGTCTAATTTTTCAATACAGTTATGAAGAGTAGACTCTTTATTATTTTTATACAACTGCAAAATTTTTCAGCTATATTATGGTATGGACAGAGTCATCAATGTGGGTGTCTGGATTGCTTAACTTTGGTTTCAGTGGGTGGATCATTATCAAATTTTAGGATGATGTTCCTTGTTTTGCCTCATTTCATTTCTGTCCGTGAAGTCAGTTGTATTTAACAGAGACAAGATATAGGGGAGGTACCTGTCATACATGATCCTCATCCATGTCAATGTGAAAAAAATAGAGTCCGTTTTATTTTTCTCTGCATCCAAACAGGGGGATACAACAATACAAGGAAAATGGTAAAATGTGTTGATAAAAAAAGAGATATTTGATTAAAAAACATTAACAAATGAGAAAAGTTTATAAAAAAAAATAAAAAACAGTGAAACCTGTCTAAACCGAGCCCTGACTAAATCGAAAACCTGTCTAAACCAAACACAGTGCGGTGACCATTTCTATCAATTTCTATAAATTTTGAACCTGTGTAAACTGAACACCTGTCTAAACCGAACAAAATCTTCAGTCCCAGAGGACCTGTCTAAACTGAGCCCTGACTAAATCGAAAACCTGTCTAAACCAAACACAGTGCGATGACCATTTCTATCAATTTCTATAAATTTTGAACCTGTGTAAACTGAACACCTGTCTAAACCGAACAAAATCTTCAGTCCCAGAGGGGTTTGGTCTAGACAGGTTTCACTTTTAGGTTAAAAATTGATATATTAGCAGTGACACTTTGATGTACATGTAGAACACTTTTTCTTTCAAATTTCCTTTTTGTCAAAACTAAAGGAGTATGAAACATTAATGTAGTATTTCTATTACAGATCAAAATGTCAGAATATACAACACTGAGAATGGTAACTTTGATAAATTTAAGACGATCAGAGCACGGGATGTTGGCTGGAGTGTACTAGACACAGCATTTAGGTAATTATATTAGAATGGTAACTTTGATAAATTTAAAACGATCAGAGCATGGGACGTTGGTTGGAGTGTACTAGACACAGCATTTAGGTATTGAAAATAATATTTCAATTTCAACAAGAATTATTATTTCACAATTTGTATTGTCACATTTTTTATCCCCTCGCCCAACGAAGTTGGGGAGGGGATATAGCGTTTTACCTGTTCGTCCGTTCGTCCGTTGTCCGTCCGTCAAACTTAAGACCATATATCTTTTGAATAACAAGTCGTAGATGGACAATGTTTTGTCCATGGATGCATCTTGAAGAGTACTTGAGGTTGATATATAGAATAGGTGGATTTGACCTACATTTCATGCATGAGTGACTTAGTTAAAGTTTTTGTAAGAGTCCAAATCTGGGATACTACAACTTGTAGAAGAACAATATTTTGTATGTAGATGTGTCTTGTAAAGTTACGAAGCTCCAGATCAAAATTAGGTCACTTTGACCTATATTTCATGCATGAGTGACTTAGGTTAAAGTTTTTGTTAGAGTCCAGATCTCATAGAGGAATAATATTTTGTATGTAGAGGTGTCTTGTAAAGTAAGGAAGCTCCAGATGAAAATTGAGTCATTTTGACCTACATTTCATGCATGAGTGACTTAGGTTAAAGTTTGTGTTACAGCTTTGATTTTGGATACTACAACTCGTAGAAGAATATTTTGTATGTAGATGCATCTTGTAAAGTTACAAAGCTCCAGATAAAAATTAGGTCAGTTTGACCTACATTTCGTGCATGAGTGACTTAGGATAAAGTTTGTGTTACAGTCTAGATTTTAGATACTACAACTTGCAGAAGATTAATCTTTCATCAGTAGATGCATATGCTTTAGGTATGAGGCTCCTGATTGAAATAAGGTCACTACATTTCTTGCATGACTGGCTCAGATTTAAGTAATACGCCAGATCTTAAATGGTACAACTTCCTTGAGTGCTTATAATACTAGACAAATATTTAAAAAACAGGTGAGGGGATTAGCTGTCGTTTCCGACTGCCCCTTCTCTTGTTATGTATTGAAAATTAATCATAAAAAATTATATAAGAAAATTGCAGTATAAAACCAAAGGATCAAAATACACATTAATTATACAAATAATAATCTTAAGATATGGCAATATCAATAACAGGACAAATAAAGTCTTGAAACATCCACAAAACTATTAGAATCAACATTTAAAACTAAAGTATAATGCGAACTCTCATTAAAACCAATAGTGACATCAGGTGCTCTCAAAGGATAACCATGTCTTGCAATATATATGGCACCTATCATACTGTCACCGAGTCAACCTAGAGTAAAGTCAAAACCCAGTATTGTCTTATCCATGAGGACATAAAATCTAGCTAAAAAGGTCCATTTTAATTTGTGACATCGACACATCATTTCTATTTATAATGTTGTGGTAACTGCCGTAGAATTTTCCAAGGTATGATATTAACTAGTTATGTTCAAAGACAGTAGTATTGGGTCAAAGATGGCCATTATGCAGAGTCCCTTTGATATTGAAATAAATGTTTAGAATTTTAATTACATTTTTTAACTGACACTCATATTCTCTTAACATTCTTTTACCTGGAAAAGGAAAAAGTAAAAACCTAATATTATATTTATATTTTTACAGCCCTGATGGTTTGTACATGGCATATTCCAGTTGGTCTGACTGTAGTAAGTTTATTTAGATATTTTTACATCCTATTATTTTCATAGTCTTAGCAATCTTTATTTCCTGACATCTGTTCATTAGAATGTTATGACCAAGAATTCACAATGCACAATTTTGACACTGACAAATGAAATAAAAACCAAATTAAAAATTGATAAAAAGTATAGATTCCTTTAACTCTTACCATATTACTTCCCAAAATTAAAACACCAGGATTTGGTTGGCCTATAGAATGATAGACCAGAAATGATTATGGGTTGTAGGCTAAATTGAAGATAGAAGTTTTTGTAAAGTAAATAAAATAAAAATGGTAAAGTGAGACTTTAAGCTGGAAACACTAATGTTTTTGAACTCTTGTAATCAAATACATTTAACATGAACAAATGAACACACTTGTAATAGTTTTGTGGTGTGATTATTTATTCCATATAAATCTTTAAAACAACAACCCAAAAATACCAGCCCTAAAAAAAGAAAAGAATAGCATGTTGCAAAAAAGGTATAGTCTATGTATAAAAACACCACAATGAAAAGTCATTTGTTGATGTCAACATATGAAAATTATGATGAATTCAACAAAATTTGTAAATATTTTGATAAAAGCATGACAATAAAAATTGATCACAGACAACAAATAGCTGACAAGGTTCCACCAGCCTTTATCAGGTATATGTAGGTTATAATACCTGTAGTTAATGTGAATTGTGTCAACTGGTACTCTGTGTTGTAAATTAGAACTTAAAATAGTGTTCTGATCAGGAATATAATCATGTTTATGTATAATGTATTTTTGTTTCAGTTCAAAGCAATACATCAGACCTTTATCTAGATAAATTTTATTCTCATACACATACATCTGTATAATATTTGTCTGATTCCCGATAGTGTACATGTAAAAAAAATAAATTTGCTTTCATGAGACACAAGAAATTTTTTTAAAATCTGCTTCAAGTACTAGCTGCTTTGTACTTAAGTTTGAATCGCAACCAAGCTTGACTATAATTCCAGCTATAAATAAAAGATGAACACAACTGAAAATTAAAAGAAAAATGATACAAAATAACTTGTCTAAACCAATCACAGACTTAAACATATACTTATCTGAACTGAAACCATACAAAGACTGATACCTATTTGTAGAGACTGTGTATTTGTTGAGACTCTGTCTTTTATGCATTTACTCTTTATCCTTTTTTCGTAAATTAAAGACTGATACCTGTCCAAGCCACTGAAAAATGTTTGAACTAAACCCGATCATAAGTTGATACCTGTATAAACCAAACACACTGTGAGATCATTTATAAATCTTTGTGTTATCCTAACAGTTGTACCTCCCCCNCCCCCCCCACCCCCCCCCAAAAAAATCAATTCTGAAGAAGATAATTTCTGAATAAAAATATGATTTTTTTCTATTTTCAGTTCATCTATGCAATATATATGGTGAAGAAGAAACACATAAAGCATTACATCTCTTCCCTGGAGATCACAGCTTCAGTATATTTTCTTTGGCATTTTCTTCAGATAATAAGGAGATACTTGGAGGGTGAGTATTTATACTCTACTTTCACAAAGGACCATATTTTATGGACTATAAATTCTTATATATTTTATTTAGAAATAATTATTCTGCCAATATTACTATAAGGAAAAATGGTCTGTTAGATCTGTATGTCCTTCTGTTTTATACCGTATTTGGGGATATTTTTGTGTCTGCTTTTTTTGTGATTTTAGTGTAAAACGAGGCATCAAGTATACGCTCCGTTTATAATTTGCACTTACCTGTTTTCTCTCATGCATTTAAATAGGAGATGAAACTTAGATGAAGGCTCATTTCTTGCTAGATTATAAAATGTGAATATAGCGAAAATTAAACACACATGAAAATATC
Organism: Modiolus philippinarum; assembly: GCA_002080025.1. Classification (NCBI taxonomy): domain Eukaryota; kingdom Metazoa; phylum Mollusca; class Bivalvia; order Mytilida; family Modiolidae; genus Modiolus; species Modiolus philippinarum. The sequence goes on along the minus strand of MJUU01017152.1, from coordinate 57,359 downwards.
CTGATATACTTTACTAAGGCTTTCTGGAGCAGACCTGTACATTCAGATTAACCTAACTTTAAAAAAAATTAGCTGCAAAATTGATATAATTAACTCCACTCTCTGATATCATTCAACTCGCACATCCTCATTTAACAGTGTGTATATGAATTTATTTTCTAGAGGGAATCATTTTTTGAAGTGATTGCTATCTGCATATGAATATGGGACTTTCCAAAACGGGACTTTCGTGTAGTAGAAGGCAAAAACGATCGCCTTGGATACCAGTAAGAAGGATAACTGGATTCCTGACCTATTGAAATAAAATATTAAAAATATATGCCATCTATAAAAAAAACTATTTATGAAATTGTATATATATAGTTATACTTTGTCCTACATGACAATTATTGAACTAAATTTTAATTTACGAAAAACAGTTAGCCTGAAGTGCTACAAATAGATTAAATATAAATCACCTTCAACTTAACAGTGTTTATTAATTAGTGATTCCCTCTCAAGGTATTGATGTATTGATTTTTTTTCGTATAATACAAAAAATTTTTCTAGAGTGAACATGACTTAAAAAGTCCCACATTATTTTGCATTTAATTATCTATTGTTTTTGCAGAGCAAATGATGGCTGTCTGTATATTTATGATAGACATGAAGACAAAAGGACACTCAAAGTGAGTAGAAATATAATCTATTTTTTTTTACTTACTTTGTAAGCTCATCTTTGAAAGAAATATGCTACAGCAAAAGTCAAAATCTGTTCAAAAGTGGAGCATCCGAAAAATTGTGTATTTTTAAATAGCATTCCAGTAGCCAAAACAAACCTAGTTTTATTCCCTACCCCATCTTAGAAAATTATCTCATAAATTTTTAAGTAAATGTATGTTTTCCTGTAAAAATATCACTTGCCTAGTCAAAATTCTTTATTACTTATCAGTGTTAATTGATGTTTTATGACTTATTGAGTTCAAAGATTTATGCATGCCAACACTTGTTAAGTCTAGTGTCTTTAGATACCTGGCGGTGGATGCCTTTAGGTATGCAATATTTTTCAGCAATTTTTTTTTAATTTGATTTAAAATGTGTAGTATCATTTCAATGACTGAAAGAAAAATAATTTTTCTGATTTCATCAAAATTTACGTAGAAAGTAATAAAATTATTTGTTTTATAGCTTGATGCCCACGAAGATGATATTAATGCTGTAGCATTTGCAGATGACACGTCATATATTTTATTTAGTGGTGGAGATGATGGGTTATGCAAGGTACATTAACCAAGTCCTTTCTGTTAATGTCAGATTTATGTCTCCATTGCAAGTTATATATACCGTAGTTATATTCCGATTTACAGATGTAGGCCTGCTTTTGATTGGATGACGTTCCTGGAATGTCACCATATATTCGGAAAACTGCCAGGTAATATAAGTTGTCATGGAAATTGACAACTTCATTACATGAAAACAACATGTTGAAATCGATAAGAGTAACATTTTTCGCAGATTTCATTTCACCAGGGCTGTTCATCGGAATACAAAGGTAATTCAGGTTACAGACGGGGTATATAGCGTGACATACCCTGGATGTTTATTATATTTTCTTTGGCTTCGCCTCAGGAAATATAACTAAACATCCAGGGTATTTCACGCTATATACCCCGTCTGAAACCTGAATAACATATAACATATTGCTATTTACAGACAACACTCCCTATATTTATTCATTGGCAGTGATGATGGGTTATGTAAGTTGTTTTACCGATAGAATTGAAATAATGTCCTAATTGCAAGTTAAAATCTTATTAGTAGTTGTTCTTTAATACTT